>BQNB010165506.1:0-14214 GCA_026074375.1 Tanacetum coccineum | reverse complement strand
GTGTTAGAAAGTGATGAAGTTATCAATAGCTGTGGATATATTTTGGAGACTGTAGACTATAATGGAAGAGAGAAGGGTTTGGGTGTTGGGTAACCACCACACAACAAATTGTTATCAGTTCACCATGCTTAATAGGCGTAAGGACTAGCTAGTCCAAAGCAAACGGCTTTGGTAAAGACTTCTCAAATCCGTTAAAGGTTGACAGTTTACCAAAAATTGTATGGTAATCAATGTAACATAGTATTGCACCAAAGCATTGGCTACTCCAGAGCAAACGGCTACTGGTAAAGAGATCTCAAATCCGTTGATAGCTGATAGTTTGCCAAAAACTATAAAGCCAACTTAGTTGGATGTTGCTGTGTAGCTGTGAAGAGAAGACAAAGACTAAAAGACAAAGTATGATCTGATTTTTCAAAGAAAATCAAACAGATCATCATTCAAGAGAAGCTAAGGACTTGATGACATGCTTGGATACAATTCTCAAAAGCCTAAACTAAAGACAACTGAAGAAACTTGAAGTTAACAAGTGAAGTTCAAGTTTAGGGGAGGATTGTTAGGAATTTTGTATAACAGACTTAATTCTGTTAGCATTGTAGTTAATTCTGCTAGTGTAATAGTTAGTACTGGTAGAAGGTTTATCATAGTTAGTACTGGCAGTATTAAATAGTTAATACTATTTATGTAATAGTTAAGTCTTCTTACCCAAAAATTAGTTAGAGCTAAAGATATGCATGAGATATCTTAGGAAAAGATATGCATTATCTTTATACGCGTTTTGTAAAGCCCATTAGGGTTTCCTTAGTCTATAAAAGGATCCCTAGGCATAGTTAGTAGATATAGTTCTACAAGAGATCATAGAGATCATATAGCAAATCATAGTTTGTAATCTGTAACTTAGGCAGATTCAAAGTTCAATATAAAAGTGTTTTGATTATATTCTTCTTTACATTGTTGATTAAATTCCGCGTAATCAATAGTGGTTAATCATTGTTACTTTAGATTTATCTAAGGCAACAAACCCTTTACAAGCTAAAGGTTAAGATCCATTAAGCAAAGGGATCCTACAACAAAGAAAGAGGAGACCATTAAAGAGACAACATATACCCTTACATCATTGCAAAGTGAAGTAGCTTCACTTGAGACTAAAAGGTCCTTAGATGCTAATGAAGAGGTCAAAAAAGCTCATACACGGGTTCATGGGTTGGAGAAGCATGAGGAGAAACTTCCAATAGAGTTGTAGTTAAACAACAACTTTAGGGGGGCTTTAGAAACCAAGGATTTGAAAAAGAAGATGATTGATCTAAACCCGAGGCTTCATGATCTTCAAGAAGTTAAAACCAAGTGTGCTCTAAAAATTAATGATGAGGAATTTAAGAAGGCTAAGTCCGAAGTGACCAGAAAGATTAGAAAACTGGCAAAGGTTTATGATGCTTGGCTACCACCCTGGCTCGTATCTCGTTTGGTTGTTTATCAGCCTTATGTGAAGAACCATTGGAAAGAATTCATGTTTATTCAAGGAAGAATATGGGATCTCGAAATCAAGAAAAAGAATTTAGGCATCACCTTGAGGGCAAGGTGGTTGTGAAGGAGTGGGGAATGAGACGCCCATGGTTAGGATATTATTATAGTTTATTATGTTACTTTATTATGTTGGTCTATTGTTTAGGAAGGGATCTCGTATTTTGTTTGTCATTGTTTAGGAAAGGATCTTGTTTTATTATAGGAGTTATACTATGAGTCAACTTGTGAAACAAGTTAGTCTTTTATTCAGTATAAATACCGAATGGTTTTCATTAATGAAATCAATAAAGTTAAAAGATCAAAATATCTCTCAATCTTCTCTCTATTTTTTGACGGAGCCATCACACGCTTGAAGTGGCACCCTATCTCGATACAACCCCTAACAAGGTCGTATCAAGGAAGGTTCTGGTGATGGTTTGAGTAATATAAAGGAGTGTTTGGATAAGGTGTTAAAGGATGGAATTGGGGAAAGTGGCAATAAGAACAATGAGTCGGCTAATGAAAACTATAAAAGTAACAATGGTGACATCTTGTTTGGCACTGTAAGTCCTTTGGAAGCTTTTAATGCTGATAAGATTGACAATTATTATGTTAATACTAAAATTAAACTAAAGATTAAGACTAATGTCACAATTAATCATGCTAGTGGGACTTTTGCTAAAGTTGTTATTAAGGAGGAATTAAGCAAAAATCTATTTAGCATTCCTACTAGTATTAAGGATAATAGTGATGAAGTGATTATATTTGATAAGGACATTGTTGAGGAAGGAAGTAAAAAATGAATTAATACTTTGTGGGATGTAATATGAGACCTGCTGAATTGAGGTATAATATTAGAAGGATGTGGGGTAAATTTGGTTTATATGGCATAATCGGCAATGGGAATAATGTTTGGTTGTTCAAGTTTAGATACATAGATAGTATGGAAACAATTATTAAACAAAGCCCATGGATTGTGAATGGTAAACCTTTGATGGTACAAAAATGGAGTCCTGATGTTTATGTTGAGAAGGCTGAGCCTAGTAAAGTCCCTATTTGGATAAAGATATTCAGTATTCCTCTTGAAGCCTGGAGTGTTAAAGGAATTAGTACATCATCCAGTATGTTGGAAAAGCCCTTAGTGATGGACAATATGACTGCTAGCATGTGTCATAAAGGTACTGTAAGGGCTGCATATGCAAGAGTCATGGTTGAAATTGATGCAAAGAAAGGATTTAAGGATTCAATTGAAATTCAATATAACGATAAGAATGATTGTGTGATTAGAACCAAATTTGTAAAAGTTGAGTACTCCTGGAAACCTGCTATATGTTGCCTATGTTGTGTGTTTGGACATAATAACTTTAGCTATCAAAAGCATAGAGTTAATAAAGTTCAACAAGATAACAAGAAAGTTCAACAGAAGAACCATAATAATAAAGGTTTTATGGAAGTAAGAGGAAGGAAAAATGGCCTCAATGGAAATGGTCTACATAAAAGGAAGGATCAGAACAATAATAATGGGTCTAAAGCTGCAAAGGGAAAGTGAATGATACAATTCAATACAAGTATATGCCAAAAGAAGCTGTAAAGAAAAATCAAGATAGTTTAGTGCATGAAAAGCAGAAGAATGATGAATAATTCAATACCCTTGTACATTATAATAGAATGAATAATGAGTTACCTTCTAAGAAAACATGGAATATAGGAACAAATAATGTTGAAGAACTAAAAAAATGCAAATAAGTATATTGTTCTTGCTGATGATGAAGGAAATAAGGAAAGGAATGAAGGTCTTAAAGACATAAGACTTAAAGTGGATAAATGCATTAGTAAACAAATACAACCAAGTTGTAATAAAATTGAAGACTAGACTTATGATATGAAGGAATACTTCAAGATTAGATGGAAAGAGATGCAAAGAAAAAAATGTGTGATTGAAACAGATAGCGATGAAGACATTGAATGTGAGGAGAATGAAGCTGCTAGGAAATTGGTAGCTGATGATATTGATCGAGTGGATTCAGGGGTTTTGTTTAACTGATAAGTGCTATGGCCGAAAGGAATAGAATAAATTTCAAATGTGTCACTTGGAATATTAGAGGAATGTGTACAGAGGATAAGCAAAATAAAATGAGAATTTATTCTAAAAGAACAATTATCAGTCTGTGGTGTGTTTGAAACTCATTTAAAAGCTGATAGAGTAAACAAAATTAGGAATCTGGTGTTTGGTAATTGGAATTGGTGCTCCAATGCTCAATACATCACTAATAGTTGCAGAATTATCATTGGATGGAACCCTCTTCAGGTAAATCTAATGGTAGTTCATTCTTCCAAACAAGATATTCTATGTGTGGTGGAGTATATGCAAAGGAATGTTAAGTTTTTTTGCAACTTCATTTATGCTAGTAACCCTGGAAAGGAAAGACATGAATTATAGAGAGATTTGAAAGCTCATAAGGGGATAATCAATAACATACCTTAGGTGTTAATGGGTGACTTCAATGTTACCTTGAAAACCAATGAACACTCTTCTGGAAGTTCTATTATGAGTGGGGATATGGTTGAGTTTAATGATTGTGTTAATAATTTAGAATTAGAAGATATTTGCAGTACAAGATTTCAATTTACTTGGACTAAATCATTGAAGAATCACAAGTCTAGTATCATGAAAAAGCTGGACATAATTATAATCAATGAAGGATTTCTTCAGCGGTATCAGAATGCTTTGGAGTGTTTCATCCTTTTATGATCTCTAACCATAGCCTTACAGTGATTACAATTCCTAAAGGTCTAAGGAAAAAGAGAAAATCTTTCAGATTCATGAACTATATTGCTGACAAAAAAGACTTTATTGAATGTGTGGAAAGAGAATGGGAGTCAGAGGTTATTGGTTGTAACATGTATAAGGTGGTTCAAAAACTTAAGAGATTAAAAAAGCCTTTGAATAGGCTTAATTGGAGGAATGGAAACTTGACAGAGAAGGTTGCATACTTGAAGAAGAATTTGAAAGATATTCAAGCCGAAGTTGAGAAAAATCCTTTCAATTGTGACTTGAAAGCAAGAGCAGTAAAGGTGTTAAATGAGTATATGGAGGTGTCAAATGATGAGTTAAAACTTCTGCAACAAAAGGCGAAAATTAAGTGCTTAAGTGAGGGAGATCAAAATACTACATACTTTTATGAAATCCTAAAGTCTAGAAAGCATAAGGGAAGAATTAAGAGCATATGTAATGAAAATGGAAATAGATATGATGGTGATAAGGTGGCAAAAGCATTTTTTGAGCACTTTAAGAAATTTCTTGGCACCAAACAAGTTGTACAACCATTGAGTTCAGTTGATATCAATTTAGAGAAAACTCTTTCTGAAGATGAAGCTAAAGACATGATTAGTATGGTGACAAATGATGAAATTAAAGAAGCCATCTTTGATATAGATAGTAACAAAGCTTCTGGTCCTGATGGATATACCTCTAGATTTTTCAAAAAAGCTTGGAGTATTATTGGTAAAGAGGTGTATTTGGCAATCCGAGGGTTCTTCATCAATGGGAAACTATTAGGGGAGATTAATGCAACAATGATAGCCCTGATACCAAAACTAGAAGTTCCTAATAAAGTCTCTGAGTTTAGACCCATTTCATGTTGTAATGTAATCTACAAAAGCATAAGCAAAATTCTTACTAATAGAATTAAAAATGGGCTGCAAAAGGTAGTTAACCTGAATCAGAGTGCATTCATTCCAGGAAGACATACTCAAGACAACATTCTCATTGCTCAAGAGTTATTAAAAGGATACAAGAGAAAAAATGGTGCTAGAAGGTGTGCTTTAAAGATTGATATCCAAAAGGCATATGACACAGTAAACTGGGAGTTTCTTAAAGAAGTCTTGGGAAAATTTAGATTCCATCATGTGATGATCAATTAGATTATAACTTGTGTATCAACTTCTAAGTTTTCTATATGTGTTAATGGAGAGGCTCATGGTTATTTTCAAAGAGGCAGGGGTCTTAGACAAGGAGACCCTATCTCTCCTTATCTATTCACTCTTGTTATGGAAGTCTTCTCATTATTGCTTGCCAAAAATATCTAAAATGCAGAAAAGTTTAAATTTCATTATGGATGAAAGGATATACAACTGTCAAATATGTGTTTTGCTAATGACTTATTGATGCTGTATAATGGAGATGTTGTGTCTGTTGGAATTATCAAAAAGTCAATGGAGCAATTTAGTAACAATTCTGGTTTGTTTCCTAATATGGGTAAAAGTACTATCTTCTTTGGAAGTGTCCCTTTAAATGTTCAAAATGACATTCTTTAAGTCATGCCTCTTCAAGTTGGAATTCTTCCAATGAGATACTTGGGAGTTCCTTTGATTGCTAAGAAATTGAGTGTTAATGATTGTAAGAGTTTGGTGGATAAAGTTGCTGAGAAGATAAATTGTTAGAGGAATAAGGTGTTAACTTATGCAGGGAGAATTTAATTAATTTCCTTAGTCCTTTCCTCAATGCAGATATTTTGGGCATTTTTTTATATGTTGCCTAATACTACAATTAAGGAGATTGGGAAGCTTTTGAAAGGTTTCTTATGGTGTCAAGGTCCTGTGGCTAATGGTAAAGCTAAAGTAGCTTAGAAAGTAGTTTGTTTACCTAAGGAACATGGTGGTTTGGGCCTAAAATCATTAAAGAAATGGAATGAAATCCTTCTTGTTAGCCTTAATTCTATTTAAGTCAAACAAGAATGTTATCGGTCTTATTAGACAATGTTAGTCTTGTTAAGTAATAGGCTAGTCGGGATTAACGGGCTTGGATTGTAATCTAATATTGTCCGTGTTTCGGGGTCAAAGCCCAAGATAAGCCAAGCCCAACACATTTAGTAAGCCCATACGCCATCCATAAGGCAAAGGGTATAAATAGAACCCTCTCCACACATGGAGAGGGTGTTGGTCATTCATATGTATGTGTAAAACATGTGTGTGACCTCCTACCACTCTCTTCTCTTAATCTAATATTCTACTCTTTCTTCCTTTCTACTCTTCTTGCTTATTTCTTCCTTGGTGCTTATTTGGTTTGCTTATTGATGCGGTTGTCGTAAGGACTTCAACAAGAAGTTTTATAACTCCCTAGGCAGAGTACCTAACCATTATAGTAGTAGTATAGGCAAGACTCGGGGGGTTGTTATCATTTTTAGGAGAATAGGTTGGGAAGGCTTGATCATGGTCTAACAGAATTCTAGGGGTTGAGAGAAGATTATTTTTGTGTTTTTATGTTTATATTAAAGCAGGTAAATCTATGGTTTGAGAGGTTTGGTTGGTTTTAGCTATTAAACTAAATATTAAACTATGCTAATGGTGATAACAATATAATAAAAAGATTATATTCATTTAAGCATGTATTACTCCCTAGATTGCTTCTCCTAGTGTTGTTGCTTTGTCACACTTGTGATGATCTATGTAATTATTTCCTAACATAGATTACACGAACATGCCGTCTATTTAATATTTTGTTAGGGAAACGCACAAGTAAGGTAGTATGAAGACTATTACAAGGCCCCTAAGAGTACATTAAATGCATTTGAAATATATTAAAAGTAGATCAACCATATAAGGGGCAAGGTAGTATGAAGTCTGTTACCCGATGGTATCCTTTCTACACAATCATGTTTCCCTAGACATATCAACAGCGATACAGACAAAAGCTGGTTTTCTAAAGCCTAACATGCATATTCATCACAAGAAGCAACACCACTAAGATCTACATTCTAGGTTTCATACAATCATAAATGAACACAATAGGGAGTTTAGCCAAGCATGTTAAAGATAAAGCAAGAACAATAAATAATCAAACAACAAGACATATTGAATGATTAAGATAATCTTACTTGATTAAAACATGAATTTAAGGAGTTACAATAGGGTTTTGACGCTCTAAAATCGTCCTAATAAGCTGCCAAACAAACTAGGGTTCGTCTCCCTTTTTTACTCTAAAGTTACACACTTAATACCCTAATTTCGGGTTTGTATATATAGATAAATCGTTGCAACGGCGTCGTGTTTTAATCGTGACGCCGTCATGAAAGAGATTATTTAAGATCTTGGGTTGGGTTGTGCGAGCTGACGCCGTCGTGATTTCTTGTGACACCGTCGTGGGATGAATTGTGACGGCGTCACGTGTATCTTGTGACGCCGTCTCTAGCCGCTGAGAACATAATCTTGAGAGATGTTGGTGTAGGTCCGTATTCTTGTCCGTTTCTTCTCTAAATGAGCCCAAGTCACGTGTATTTCCTCAAAATGCCTTCCAAATGCTAAATACCTGAAAAGGAATGATTAAGTACCTATTTTGGGCATAAATGCACGATTTAAGGGGTTAAATGACCCCGAAAAAGTGTATAAAATGACACCTCATCAAATACCCCTACACTTGGGATTTGCTTGTTCTCAAGTAAATGGGCTTTTCTACCTAGACAATAGCAGCATTAGGGTCATTTAACCTACTCTTTAAAAGTATTTTACAACACAACCTTCTAGACCTCGTAATTAAAAGCACGAAAAGCATACACTAGCACCTCACATAAGTGTTTGGGATTCTCTCTTTCTCTCGGGTGTATAATAAATTATAACATAATGGAGAAATGTAAAATCAACACTTATTACTTGTCATAGCATATAAATTACCATAGGCTTAGTAAAGGATCAAACCTTCATCGTTGGCGCAAGCATTATTCATTACTATCCAAGAGGTCTTTTAAAGGGTTGTAGGGTGTAGGTGTAAGATAACATATAATGGAAACGGAAACGGATGGGATACATTTGGGTGGCTTTGGGTGAATTTGGAGTGGAAGGGTTAGCTAATTATTTACACGAATACACGTTGGTTTGGTTGCTAAGCCAAAACTCGAACGAAGATATACAAACTCTACACAACTTTACATCAATCTCTTCTTTTTCTTTTTTGTTTTTTTTAATAACATAATACATCATAACATGGGGTTTATAACACGCACCCCTACACTTGAGCTTTTACATGCTCGATATTTATAATTTAACTAATGACCCAATTTGAGGTGGATCAAAATAACATGGAGATCATCTGACAAACGTATGGGGGTATTGACTTAACTTTTCTTCCCTATTCTTCCGCGAAATAAATACTACCATGAATCCTAATCGTCCCAAACCAGTATTTACAAGGATAAGGAATTAGCAACCGTGCACTCAATAATTAACTTGGGTTAAACACAATAATGTACTAAAAGTGAGTACATACAAGGTAGGCTAAGGCGATTTGGGTGTAACGATTGGTTTAAGGGTGACAATGCTCTACATTAATAGTCCGGCTTAACCAGAAAATTACGAGAACCGTGAAAAAGGATAGGCTCGGAGGGTTGTACTAGGGGTATCCTGCACTAAAAATGAATGCATGGCAAGGGTGTGGGATAGTTATATGATTGGTGTGACCATCATAATAACTATAGGTTTAAAACATGGGTTAATCCTAATGCCTCTTATCAAGCAAATCTTAATACTTACTATGCGGTCTTGGAATGCGTCAGAAAAAACAAGTTCTATAATTTAATATACTACCGGTACACTCATATAATTTAATACCGGTCTCAATGCTCAAGAAAAGGTGACAAAGACCACACGTACACATCCGTAACAACGGAATAGATACATATGACTGCTCACTTCTTAACTCGAGAAAGCTAAAGGTATAAACTATCTTGGGTATCAATAATGGATACCCGAATTCCTAAAGATCTAAAGGCGAACCTCACATTTTTGGGGTAGAATTCTGAGGGTTTTTGTGCTAGTCATACACATTCCTATCCATGAGACGCTAATAATACTCGGTTTTCGTCGGTATGTGTCATAAAAAAAATTAAATTTGGGTCAAAATTACCTTTTTATGCTATCTTTTGATATATTACCTATCATTTTAAGGAACAAAGCAAATGGCAAATGAAGGAATAGTTTCTAAGGCTTATTTTCCCCCTACACTTAAGTTGAACATTGTCCCCAATGTTCTATAGAAGTTCCCATAAAAACGAATAAAGGGAAAATAAAACAAGTAAAAGAAACTAGTACTCCCTTGGTTTGCTCAATAATGGAGAAGAAACATGCGATAACTGGTTAAATCGTCCTCCAAGAATCATCTAATGAAACTTTCTAAGAACTTCCAAGCTTCTTCTCATCAAATATAACCTGTAATCAAAGACAAAGACAACTACACCAAGCACAAAATGTGCGATATAATAATATACAATGTGAAATTAGGGTTGACTCTAAAAAGCAGTAAAGATAGGATGAGAGAATCGTTAAACTCATGGTTTTGCAGGTTTATAAAAGAATTATAACTTTCTTAAGTGTTGTACAAGTTTTATTTTCAAAAATACTTAAAATTTTCAAGTTTTCCTGTAACTGGGCGTTTGACGCCATTAGGAATATCCGGACCCCGTCAAAGGTGTCGTGGTGACGGCGTCGCGTGTAAATCTTGACGCCGTCTCCACACTCTGTGTAAACTCATTTTTCTTTTTTGATGAAAAATTTCCTGTACTCATTCTTATATGTTATTTTCCTATACAAAATGCTGCATAAAAACCTGAGAACTAACAATTCAATCATATGACTCAAAACTGACGCGAATTAATCTAGACAATTTATTTCAAATGTTTGAATTTGGTTCTAAAAACTGGATAATTCCCCTACACTTATTTTGTTGCAAAATACCTTTGATTGCAAATAAGCCAAAGTTACAAACGAACAAAGCATGATTACAAACTGATTCAAACATAATAAAATAAACAATAAAGAGTTAAAACACACAAGACACTCCTAATATGCGGGAAAAGTAAATATTGGGTTGCCTCCTAAAAAGCGCTTTTCTTTATTTACGAGTTTTGTAGCTAGACTCAAAGTCATACGTTCTTACGTGACTTCTCCTTCATCATCCATTTCGGTTGCATACTCAGGTCCAAGCTCTAGGCATTCCTTATAAAATCCTAATATTTTGCTCATTACATATTCCACTCCTCTTCTCTTGTCTTCTTCGTTCCTAAGGTAGACTGATTTTGTGTGCTCTTTTTCTAAGTCCGACAGTGATTTGTACTGCTCTATCATATGGGGCATCTTATAGGTAACTTTATCGGTCCCGTTCGTGAATCTTACAACACCTTCAGGTGGGTCGTGAGTCATATTAGATATTTCCACAAAAGGTTTCCCTAGTACTACTTATGACAACCTAGGGTCTATAATTTAACTAATATCCTCAACAATCAAGAAGCTTACGATATAGGTGAAGTTTCCTATGAAGACATGCATTCTCTTGATCCTTCCTGTGAAATTGCTAACTCCTCTATTCGAGTTTTCCCTAGGGTCAAGTTTTCTCCTCATGATCAAATTATACATCATTCGGGTCATGATGTTTAGAGGGAAGTTAGGGTCATGTAGGATTTTTCCACATGCACATGCCCAATGTTGCATGGTATCTTGAGGTTTGATGGGCACCCTTCCGTGATGATGGGGTTCCTTAGAAAGATCGAAGGGATTGGACTACACATGAGGTACTTGTGATATGCGAGTTCACTCCTAGTTTGGAATATGTCAAAATATTCTGCTCCTACCCCTTCGGTTGTTGTACTCCCTTCCTCTTCAGGATCTCCTTCGTTAAAGTCATCATTCTTTCTAATTAACTCAATAAACATGACTTCTCCATCGTCCCCCTTTGTGCAAACGACCTTAGTTTTAGATGATTGAGGAACCAATCCGAGTGATTCGAATAATGAATTGAATTTGAGGACTTTTTTGGTGATGAATGAAATTGATGGATCAGGCGATGTGGAATGCTTGACATGGATACTTTCCAGGTTGTCCTTTTATTCTTCCTAATTATCTTTTGCTTTCTCATCATAGGAGTCACTTTGTTTCTCAGAATGGATTGTGATGGCGTTGATCGAACCTTGGACATGGCTTGAGCATTGCGGGTCCATACTTGGGTAAGAACAAGCAGACAAAACTAGGGAAGTACTCAGTTTCAGGTTCTTAACTGTATCGCCAGGCAGTGCTCCTACTATTCAATCAGTGATGGCCTTCAACACTATGTCAGTTTTGTTGGTCATCTCACTTTGTTGTTGTTTGAAATCGGCTTCAAACTTGGACAGTCTAGCGTCTTGAGATGCCATGAAATTGGATACCAATCCTTCAAGATTTGATTGATTGTTAAAGCTTTGAGGACGGTTGTTGAAGGAACGGTTTGGGATTGAACCGTTGGGTTAGAACCGGTTAGGTGGGTTTGAAAAATTATTTTGAGAATTTTGGGGTTGTCTCCACCTAAGGTTCGGGTGACTTCTCCATGATGGATTATAGGTGTCACCAAGATTGTTTTGCTCGGGCTTGAAAGTATACCACTTACCTCCCGCTTCATCGGTACGCGAGGATGCGTATTCAACAAAGGCTTGTTCAGGATCTTCCATGCAATACTGAGTGTCGTGAGGACCACTACAGATTTCACATGAGGTAGTGACTTTGTTTACTTGAGTAGGTTGTGTCGGAGCAAGATGAGCTTCCATCAAGCGTTGGACTTGATTTTCGAGCTCGATGAGGCGGCGGTCGGATGTACTCAGGACATCTTGAGGCAAAGCGATTGCCTTGACCGGCTTAGCGAAATCCCTTGGGTCGTTCCAACTTTCGTTGTCATAGAGGGCGAGGTCCTCTAATAATGCCCAGGATTCTTTGGCGTTTCGGTCACGAAGCTTACCACCGGCCGATTGGTCAATGGTTCGTCTTGTGACGGGATTGACATGGTCATAAAAAATTTGGACTTAGAGCCAAAGGTCGATGCCATGATGAGGGACTTTTTGTAGTAAGTCCTTGAAACGAGTCCATGCTTCAGATAGAGATTCTCCATGATGTTGTTGGAACATCAGGATATCATTGCGGAGTTTTGCGGTCCTTCCCGGTGGAAAGAATTGAGCAAGGAAACGAGTAGTAAGATCCTCCCATGTGGTGATGGATCCTGCTGGAAGACGTTCAAGCCAATTGCTAGCTTGATCGCGAAGGGAAAATTGAAATAAACGCAGGCGCGTTCTTTCCCTGTTTTCACCGTCAAGGTCAAGTGAGTCCACAAGTTTTAAGAAATCCTTGAGGTGTTGGTTTGGATCCTCGGACCGAAGTCCGTGGAATGAGCATCCGTTTTGCACCAACCGGATGGTGTCGGATCGAAGAGGTACCACGTTGTTCCCTACGGGGAGCTCAATGGTATTCCTGTAGCCCTCGTGGCTAGGTTTGGAGTAGTCTCCAAGAGTACAGATAGGATTCTCGTCTCCCATGGTGGTTGACGAGAATGGATTACGAAACAATTAACACAAAGAAAAGATAGACTACGAGAAAGCTAATATGCGGAAATTAAATTCTCACTTGAAAGGATTCAAGCAAGTAGAACTAAGCTAAACTATGATCAAAACCTAACTATTCCCCGGCAGCGGCGCCAAAAACTTGATGCGGTTGTCGAAAGGACTTCAACAAGAAGTTTTACAACTCCCTAGGCAGAGTACCTAACCGTTGTAGTAGTGGTATAGGAAAGACTCGGGGGTTGTTATCGTTCTCTAGGGGAATAGTTTGGGAAGGCTTGAGCATGGTCTAACAAAATTCTAGGGGTTGAGAGAAGATTGTTTTTGTGTTTTTATGTTTATAATTTTTACAAAAGCAGGTAAATCTATGGTTTGAGAGGTTGGTTTGGTTTTAGCTATTAAACTAAATAATAAACTACGCTAATGTTGATAACAATATAATAAAAAGATTGTGTTCATTTAATCATGTATTACTCCCTAATGTTGTTGCTTTGTCACACTTGTGATGATCTATGTAATTATTTCCTACGTCATGAATAGATTACACGAACCTGTCGTCTACTTAATATTCCGTTGAGGCAATGCACAAGTAAGGTAGTATGAAGACTATTACAAGGCCCCCAAGAGTATATTAAATGCATTTGAAATATATTAAAAGTGGATTAACCATATAAGGGGAAAGGTAGTATGAAGACTGTTACCCGATGGTATCTTTTCTACACAATCATGTTTCCCTAGACATATCAATAGCCCTACAGAAAAAAGTTGGTTTTCTAAAGCCTAACATGCATATTCATCACAAGAAGCAACACCACTAAGATCTACATTCTAGGTTTCATACAATCATAATAAACACAATATGGAGTTTAGCCAAGCATGTTAAAGATAAAGCAAGAACAACAAATAATCAAATAACAAGACATATTAAATGATTAAGATAATCTTACTTGATTAAAACATGAATTGAAGGAGTTACAATAGGGTTTTGAAGCCTTAAAATTGTCCTAATAAGCTGCCAAACGAATTAGGGTTCGTATCCCTTTTTTACTCTAAAGTTACACACCTAAAACCCTAATTTTGGGTTTGTATATATAGATAAATCGCTGCAACGACGTCGCATTTTAATCGTGACGCATGAAAGAGAATATTCTAGATCTTAGGCTGGGTCGTACGAGCTGACGTCGTCGTGAGATGTTGTGACACCGTCGTGGGATGAATCGTGACGGCGTTATGTGTATCTCGTGACGCCGTCTCCAGCCGTTAAGAACATAATCTTGAGAGATGTTGGTATAGGTCCGTAGTCTTGTTCGTTTCTTCTCCAAATGAGCCCAAGTCACGAGTATTTCCTCCAAATGCCTTCTAAATGCTAAAT
>BQNB010165505.1:0-11662 GCA_026074375.1 Tanacetum coccineum | reverse complement strand
ATGGAAAAACTGGCCCTATCATTACTACACACGTCACGAAGATTACGAAGGTACTTCGAAGCCCACCCCATCAAGGTCATAACTGATCAGCCGTTGAAGCAGATATTGAACAAGGCACAAACGTCAGGAAAACTCGCCAAGCACTCGGTGGAATTAGGAACGTAAAATATAGAGTACGAACCAAGAAGTGCAATAAAAGGGCAGGTATTGGCGGACTTCTTGTCGGAGGCTCCGGCGGGAACACATCCCGAGGAGTTCTTCCGACTCCCGGCCGGATCACCAAACCAAGATGAAATTAAAAGATGGACCTTATTCGCTGATGATGCCTCAAACAATAAGGGGTCCGGAGCAGGATTAGTGCTCATCAGCCCCAGCAGCGTTGAGTTCACGTACGCTCTCCGGCTTAACTTTACAAGCACGGATAATGAGGCAGAGTATGAAGCTCTACTCGCAGGTCTCCGAATGGCCAAGAAGATGAAGGTCCGAGACATCGATGCAAAGTTCGACTCAAAGCTAGTAGCAAGCCAGATCAACGGGAACTACGTGGCAAGCAGTACTAGCATGATTAAATACCTAGCCACGGCGAAGGAATGCATAGCCGGTTCAAAAGCTTTGCCATCCAAAACATCCCCAGAAATTTAAACCAGAAGGCCGATATTCTGAGCAAGCTAGCCACCCATGCGTTTGATCATCTCACCAAAAAGGTTCTGGTGGAAGTGTTGGCGGAGCGATTAACTGATCGAAAGGAGGAGGTAAGTACCATAGTAGAAGAAGAGGAAGATAATTGGATGACACCCATCATACGATGCTTGGATGAAGGAGTTTGGCCGAAAGACAAGGAAGAAAGAATAGCCTTGAGAATGAAAATAAATCAATACATCCTCGAGGAAGGGGTGCTCTTTAAAAAGGGGTATCTAGTGCCCATGTTAAGATGTGTGGGACCCTTACAGGCCAACTACGTTATCCGATAGATACACATAGGGTCCTGCGGAATGCACATCGGTGCAAGGTCGGTGGTGGCAAAGGCCATAAGGCAGGGATACTACTGGCCAACCATGCATAGGGACGCTAGAAATGTGACCCAAAAATGTGACTCATGCTAGGTGTATGCTCCGGTACCGAGACGCCCCAAAACCCTAATGACATCAATCATGGCACCATGGCCATTCTACCAATGGGGAATGGACATTCTAGGCCCCCTGCCTCAGGCCTCCAGAAAACTAAAATTTGTCATCGTAGCCATCGACTACTTCACGAAGTGGATTGAGGCAAATCAGGGGGGGGGGGTGGGGGGGTACCCCCCACCCTGGCCGATCACTGGAAGACGTAAAGAATTCGTATGGATAACAATCGTGTGCTTTTTGGCTCCAAAGTAATAGTCACGAATATTGAAACCCATTCGTTAACGATCCATCAAAGGCTGGTGGTAAACCCTAGACATTAAACAAATAAACACGCGGTAGCTCATCCACATGCCAACGGTTGTATAAAGGGCCAATAAAAGTTTGATGGGAATATTAAGGCAAGCTAGGAGGAGAGACAGATTGGTCACGACTAACTAACGTACTTTGGGCTCATCGCACATCCCTGAAGCAAAGCAATGGCGAAACACCCTTCAGCCTTACATACGGGAGCGAGGCTGTGATACCAGCGGAAATTGGAATGCCTACCCACCGGACCATGATGATTAGGGAGAGTAAGAACGAGGATGAGCTACGTCTGAATATAGATCTCCTTCAGGAAAGAAGAGAAGTGGCGGCAATAAGGGAGGCCAAGTGTAAGACCAAAATGGAGCAATATTACAATCAAAAGGTAAGGTTGGCGTCGTTCATGTGAGAACTCGTACTTTTCTGAAGGTAATATTTTATTTAGATTCATTGCCCGTTTCATAAAATAATAGTTTGATATTATTTTTATTTGCCATGATAGTAAATATCGTTATTTTTCACCGTCTCGATTTTATTTATTCATTTCTATCGATCAAGGAAGCCACGTGTCCACAAAATTATCCCGAATAAGATTTTATATCATTTTTCATGATTTTCCATGTTTCCGTGAGTTTCGTCATTTTTGACTTAATTTACGTTTTTACCAAAAGTGTCGGGGCTAAAGAGCGTAAATTAAATTATGAAGCGTTATGTACATTCAAGTTTTAAAAAAAAAAAAATTCCATTTTCTTTTCCTTCTCTTTGGCCGCTTCATAAGACAACAACACATTCACTTTTTATTTTCTACAACTACAATCTACCCACAATATGTTTTACTTTAAACCATTTAAACCATTCTTTACTCACACAGTTCAAAAAAAACATATCCACGTCCTCTTCTCCTCTCATTCCACGCACCCCCATCACCAAACCCTCCCATTTATCTTTAAATTTCTTTCACAATCATCAACAAATACACACATCTTAATCCTTGCCATCACCCTCAATTCCAAGGATATGCAACCAATCACAACATAGCAAGACTTTTAAATTTTAAGATTTTGAAGATTTTTTGAAGGTTTAAAGCTTTTAATGGGGTTAATCTTAAGCTAGAGTGATTGAAAGTGTGAGGTTGGATTTAATACAAAAAAAAAAATAATTGTTGGGTGTTTTGGGACCCTAGCCGCGGCATACGATCAACCCAAAAGGGATTGGGTTTAATCTTGGATCCTAATTATCTCCTTATTTGGTACTCTTTTTACCCCATTCTTTGATTGGCATTCCTCCAATTTGTGTATATACAATGAATGTTTTTGTTTGGGAGTTTAATGTTTTTGTAATAAAATTAAATATTTTTAGATGAACCTACTGGATATTTGATGTCATATATCATGGTATGAGTTTGTGGCTTTGTAGAGGCATGGTGTTTGATTTAGCGAGTGATGGTAATGATTTAGGCTTAGAACAGCACATGGAAAATAGTGCTGAATAGACAGGTCATGCCCAATTTTTCTAAACTCTACAGGTCATTGCTCTTTAAAAATAGATGCCCACCTGATGTGTGAAGTGGTAAGTGTGATTGGATGCTCAATGAAGTGTCCGATGAGTAAAATGGCCGGCCGTTTTTACTAAAATGATCAAAATCTGGACATATGGTCAAAAACGAGTAAAAAAGTCTTGGGTTAAAAGGTGAAAAAAGGGTAATTTTATAAATCTCCGTAGGCTAATTAAAATAGAACTCTCCTGAATCACATTAAAAGCGTATTACGGATATTAGTAAGGCAAAAAACGGCAAGTGTCAAATTAACGTTTTCAAAAGTCCAAATTTTTGTAGTCGTTACTAAAAGTCATTTCCCGTTGATTGGTAAAATTTAAAAGGTGTGCTGGACTTTTTTGGATAGTAAAGAGTAGACTTGCAAATGGTAAAAGCCTCCCACCTGTATCCTTTGTACATTTGATTATGACCGATCAAGGCAGGAATTCCAGAATTTTTGGTTTATTCAAAACTCGGGTGAAAAAGAGTTTAAAATAGGGCGATGAGTTGGGTTAATGATACAATAAAGCATAGCTGAGTCATATTACCCTTGTGAATACAGTAGTAGGGTCTAAGTGATAAAATTAAGTTTTGGCTTAGATTGCGCGCGACTTGCAAGACGTTTGCACATACATGACCGTACTTTTATAAAAGCAAATTTTTGCGAGATTACTTGAAATATGGTATGAAAATAATATTCTCTATTTATTTCCTTTCATATTTGTGTTTCAGTGTTGACTTAAACATAGATTTGAGAACTCCAACATAAAAGTACATCAAATTACATAATTATCATTCATGAGTTAAGTATTTCATGATCGGCGTCGTAGTGACATCACATGATTTTCTATTTAGGTCATTGAGTATTTGGGTGCTTCGACTATTCTTGATTTCTTTGATCATTCATCTCTTGCTAACGGTGAGTACATTAGCCCCCTTTTTTCATGATACTTGTTTAAAATTGCGGGTGAGATTACATGATTTAGAACACAAGTAATGAATTTTAATCAAACTGAATGCCACCTGAAATTATTATTGCCTAAGTCCCTTTCTGCTAGTTGTTTGCCCCAGAAATCATGAACTGTTAAATCAAATTAGTGAGCGCGAATGTTATGGGGATGCCATCTGGACTGACCTATCCCGTCCTCAGATTATGTTTTTATACTGTGACGCAATTTACATTTGAGAACTTGAGGTAGTTGCAGAATACCTACATTAGGGGCGCATGAGTTAAGGTTTCATGTCATGATCTCTCTCCAATCTATCTCTATATACTTGATCCCCCCCCCCATGAAACCTAATAAATACTTGTGTTCCTGTTCCTATATTAATTATTTAAAACCTATGTTATACACTCAACTATTGTTGACGTTTTTTTCAAGTTTAATCTCAGTAAATAATGCTTAATTTTTGAAGTTGGAAGCTCGATGGATACAAGCGATGGCTTCTGGTGTGTTTAAAAATGGTGCTTTTCTTGGTTAGCAGTCATGTGACTTAAAAACTTTGTCTTGTTCAGTCGTGTTTAAACATATGTCATGTATGGTAATTTTAACTTGGTGGGCCCGCAGTATAACTCTGATATTATGTCAAGCACCGTAATGTATACTTTCAATTTTGTTGAGACTTGTAATCCTAGAGTCTTGTATGATGACGTGGTACCCCCATGACCCATGCCCAATAGATTCGCATTTTGGGGCTCACAGATTTGGTACGCAAGCCGAGTTATAGGGAACTAAGGTCGTTTTCAAAACTTAGTCTATAACCAAAAGTCCAAAAGTCTACATCTTGTTGGGTCAAAAAAAAACACAGATTCGCCATCGCTATTTGATATCCACCGGGTAACCCTAAATCCTTACTTGTTATTTATGATTGATATTATAATGTTGTTACATGAATTCGTTAAAATATTACCTTATTGTAATACGTTCATTTCTCATTTAAATAACGTATGAAATATTGAATCATGCTTCTCGATACCATGATATTATTTATGATCATTTCATTATATATTATTCGATCCTAAATCACTCGTGCTTACTATATATATATACTCTTTCCTTATGTAGATGGATTCTCCGCCGCAATCGCCGAATCACGTCTTCAATTTTCCCGAAAACGAAGAAGAGTTCGAGGAAGACCCTCAGGAAGACCCTGAGGAGGAGGTGGAAGAATGGGATGACATGGACATTATCGAAGAGGAAGAAGAGGATCCTGAAGAAGATCCCGAAGAATGGGACGATGTGGATGCAGCTGAGCAAGTAGATGAAATACCTCATCCAGTCACCCCTCCCAGAAACCCTACCGCTGTACCACACTCATCTCCAGAGCAGTCCTCCGAATCCGAGGATAATGACCTTGCTAATCCCGATGAGGCTCAGGATGTGTCCCCTCCAAAGAGCACAGGATGAGATAGTAGTTAACTTCTAATGCACATGCTACAGTTTTCTGCTCCTATGATCATACAAGTGTCCCATGAACCCTCTCTCAAGTCAGGATATGTCTCCGTAATGTGCACTAGATTTGAGGAGTCCCGGATCAAGGAAAGGCAAAGGTCCTTAAAACATAATTGAAAAAACTTTGAAACTTGGGTTCTTGGATAAGATTTTAAAAACTAATGGTTGTATGACTTTTAAGCTAAGAAGAAGTTGTGTGAAGTGAAGATAAGGTGGAGAAAAAGAAAAAGAAAAGGTTGAGATGAAAAGTACATAAACAGAGTTGGAAAGGAGACAGAGTGTATGGAAGAGATGAAGGGGAAGTGGGATTTATGATTGTTTTTTATATAAGTATGAGATGATGGCTGAGGAATAAAGAGCATTGAAATGACGTTGCTAATGTCTATGTGATTGATGGCAGATATGTTGGGTTGGTACGATAGGGATGACGCACGAATGGATTGCTATTGATGTGGCTGAAGACTATGGGACCACTCCACACCTGATTCACACCCATCCAATGATCCATAGTATCTATGTCCCTATTTTCCTTTTATGTTATTGTACTTTCAGACCGTTTATCTTGTATGTTCTATCTAACCACTGATGATGGTTTCATGTATTATGTTGATTATGGGTGTAATTTGCTCTCTTTTGGTAACACCCTTAATATTGAACTATGTATATCGGAATCATAAACCATTGCTATTGAATAAGCATTTTTATTATCATTGTTTGCGAGTCCAATCTTTCTTTGTTCTAAACTCATGCTTATTGAAATTTAAATTTCGATGCCATGTTTATTCTCCTACAATGCATACCATGTTAAATATAATCTGAAATTAATTTGTCATGTTGAAATCTCATTCCTCTAAATTCTTGCAAATTTTGATTTAACATACTCCTACAATTCTCACCGAATTGATTTGTGTTTGTTTGACAAGAATTAAGCCTCCTGTGAGACGTCATTGAGCCTTAAGGCCGCGCGGGTCGCCGCGGGCCGTTATGGGAAATGGATGATCGCTCGATCGTGTGGCTAGGCAAATCGAGGAACACGAGAAGAAACGAGCTTCCTCGTCATATACTTAAAATCATCTAGTTCTGTGGTTTGCTCGCATAAGGCATTTAATGGGTGGTAAACCATACTCCTTTGAACGGTACGAGGTGTGGTGGGTTAACTCGATGGATGGAAAAGATTGAGCAAGTGTTTGGGACGGTGCAAGTGTGCTTGAAGAGGATAAAGTGGTGTATGCAGCCAGCACATTCGAGGGTCGTGCCCTCACTTGGTGGAACGGGAACATACGTACTTTGGGTCTCGAAAATGCGAACAAGATTCCATGGAATGAATTTAAAGAGATGATGACTACCGAGTACTGCCCCGAGACTGAAATCAAAAATGGAAGAAGGAATTATGGACCCAGACCTTGAAGGGTATGATATAAGACCATACATCAACCGCTTTCCAATGACTTTCCCCTGATGTCCCCGAATTGGTCCCCCCACTGAAAGAAGAAAATCAAGAATTCATCAAAGGCATTCCCTAAAGATTAAGAAACATCACTTCATCCCGACCCTTCCTCTTTTCATGATCCCAGTTAACATGGCACTGAAATTGGTTGGAGCAATCATTCAGGGTAAGGCATCTAGGTCTGTGAAGGTTGAAAAGGAAATGGGATATAACCGCCGAAACAACCAAGGAGACCACACCGTAACCGAAACAATCAACAACCTTCAACAAAGGCTTGAACCACCAAGTTTATGCGCTGCTCCTGTAGGCCCCACTGAATCGCAAAGGCTATACAGGTCCCCACCCGCATGTGACAAGTGTAAATTGGCACACGTGGGTGCATGTGCCAAGCTGTGTGCTAGGTGGTCGAAGCGTGGATCATAATCAAAGACTGTAGTTAAAATGGTCGATGGTCGACCGCAGAAGTGGAATGTTGGGGATGTGGTGGCAAGGGACATACACGAACCAACTGTCCAAAGGCTGGGATGCGCAAAAATAACAGAGCTCGATGTAGAGCGGGTAACCAATCGTGAAAATGCTGCTCAGACCCAAAAGTTGTAACGGTACGTTCCTCTTAATGACCAATTTTTGCAAATGTTTTATTGATTTCTGGTGCTAAAAGGAGTTTTGTGTCCTCAGACTAAACCCCAAATTATTGATACAGACCAGTAGCCTTAGCTCTAGTTACGAAGTAATATTAGCCGATGGGAAAGATTTAAGTACTAAAACCGTATTGTGTGGCTGTACCTTAGAGGATGCTTAATCATTGTGTTTAAAATCGACTCTTCCCCGACTCGCTTAGGCCAGTTTGATGTTATTGTCGGCATGGACTGTTAAGCCGCCATCATGCCTCCATTATTTTTGTGATGAAAGAATCGTTGCGTATCCTCACCCTGAGGTCATGTATCTAGACATCTATGGCAGAGTCCGGATGTCTTTCCAAATCTCTTTTATGTATCAAGCTGGTGAGAAAAGACTTTAATGACAATCATGTTGTGCGTGAATTCCCTGAGGTGTTCCGGATGAATTTATCCGGATGCCACCTATCTGAAGTTAGAGTTGCACATTGATCTTATCCCGGGTGCTTTACCTGTTGCTAAGGCACCCTACCGTCTAGCTCCGTCTAGCTCCGTCCGAAATGAATGAATTATCAAACCAACTCGAGGAATTGCAAGAAAAAGGTTTCATTAGGCCAAGTAGTTCGCCATGAGGTGCTCCTGTGCGTTGTTAAAAAGAAAGACGGTGCCAGAGGATGTTGTAATGATGTAAAGTGGAGATGAATAATTTGACCATTAAGAACCGTTACCTCTCCCTCGGATAGATGACCTGTTTGACTCATTCAAGTGCTTGTTGCTTTTCCAAGATAGATCTTCAGATCAGCTATCACCATTTACGATTTCATGAAGATGATAATTCTAAAACCGCGTTCGAACCCGTTATTGTCCACTTTGATTTACCGTTATGCCATTCGGACTTACCAATGTCTCCTGCCAATTTAAGGAGTTGATGAACCGGTCTGTAAACCCTACCTTGATAAAATTGTCATCCGTCTTTATTGACGATACCTCATTTATTCTTAATCTGAAAAGATCATGAGCAATCATTTGAGAACCATTTTTGACCTCCTTATGAAAGAGATAGCTCTTCTTCTAAATTCTCGTAAGTGTGAATTTCTTGTTGAAAGAATCCATTTTTGTGGTCATGTGTTAAATCAAGAAGGAATCCATGTGACACCGAGTAAGATTGAAGCAGTTAAGAATCTGAAAGCCCATTTGCCGACTAAAAATTCGTTCCTTCCTAGATTTCAGCGGGTATACGCAGATTCAATTGAAAATTTTCTCCAAGATAGCCAAACCGTTAACCTGTTGACTCAGAAGAATAAAGATAATGTATGTGGGAAGAGCAAGATAAGCCTCTGATATTGAAAAAAGTTTTGCAATGGCCCGTGTTAACGCTTCCCGATGACCAAAACGACTTTGACTATTGTGATGCGTCTCATCCAAGTTTTTGCTGTGTGCTAATGCAACGAGGTAAGGTAAATCCGCCTAAGCCTCGCGGCAGTTAAAAATCCATGAGAAAATTATACCACCATGAACTGGACATTGGTGCGTTTAGTATTCGCGTTAAAATCTGGAGACTATTACCTTCTATGTAACAAAAAGGTCCATCTACACGGAATCACCAAGTCTCCAGTACATCTATGACCAAAAGGACTTTGAATATAGCGCCAGAGGCGATGGTTGGAACTATCTTAGCCGACTACGAGTGTGACATTAAATATCATCCGGGAAAGCTAACGTAGTGACTTATAGCCTTGAGCAAAAGGAAAGGCTTAACCTAGGAAGTGCGTGCAATGATAAATAACCATTCAGTCTAACCTCAGAACCAGGATATTAGAAGCTCAGAAAGAAGCTCAAGGATCTCAGTCTCCAACCGAAGGGTTACGATGTTTAGACCGCTCAATTGAAAGGTAAAGAAAATGAGCAATCCACTTTAGTTGTAGAATTTGGTGCCCTCTACTGGAGTTTTGCGGATAGTAATCATGACAAGCTCATGCTTCCAGATAATTCATACATACTGTGCGGATAAATACTAGTGCGTGATGTATATTGTGGCCAGTATGAGAAGAGATATAGCTGAGTATGTTAATAGATGTTTTGACTTGTCTAAAAGTGAAGGCCGAACACCAAAACCTCAGGTCTCACCAACAACCAGAAATCCTGAATGGAAAATGGAAAAGATACCATTGATTTAGTGGTTAAGTACCGAGAAGCAATAGTGGCTATGATTGCGAATTTGGGTCCATTGTGGGATAGGTTGACCAATCTGCTCACTTCCAGCCGAGTCGTGAAGATTACAAAACAAGAAGCTAAGCGGCGAATTTACCAATGAAATATTAACCAAGCATGGGGTTCTAAGTTTTCCATATCTCCAATCATGACGGTAGGTTTTGCATCTCATTTTTGGCAAGTTCTACAGAAGCGTTGGTACGAAGGTGTTTATGAGTACCGCAATCATCCTAGACAGATGGCCAGAGTGAGCATACCCATTCCAAACATTGAAGACCAGCTGCGGGCATGTTTATGATTTGGTGCCAGTATGGGATACTCACCTTCGTTGATTGTATATTTCCTATAATAACAGTTTATCACAAGACATCAAGGTTTTTCACCATTCGAGCATTGTACGGCCGTAAGTGTAGTCACCATTATATGAACTAGTCGTGAAAGTCAATTAATCGGCCTGAGTTATAAAGAGACTACTGAGAAATTGTGCAGAATTTAGGAGAAAGTTAAAGACCAGCTAGAAGCCGTCAAAAGTGTTATGCGATAGGAGGGAAAACCCTGATTTCAAGTTTGGAGATCGAGTTCTATTGCGAGTATCCCCTGGAAGGAGTTGTGGCGATTTGGTAAAGAGGAAAGTTAGCACCCTCGTTATCGTTGGAACTTCTTTTGAGATTGTCGAGCGCATGGTCCAGTGCATCATCGGTTGAGATTGCCCAAGAGTTTGATTGTATCCATGGATGTGTTCCATGTATCGAATCTTAAGAGTTTGTGGCGAGTCGGACATTCAAATACTTTAGAAGAGATAACGGTGAATGACATGGTGTATTTCATAGAGACCCGTCGAAATCGTGATAGGCAAATCCAAGAAGTTAAAGCGTATTGGATTCCATCGTCAAAGTCCTTTGACTTCTCGCCGTGGTGCTGAATTCACTTGGGAATGATAAACCAGTTCAAGCCAATTCCTCAGCTATTCGCACTCGTCCATCAATCGTCTCCGGTTGAACTCTGAGGGACCAGAGTTCCTTTTGGAGGGTCGACTGTGAGAACTCGTATTTTCTGAAGGTAATATTTTATTTAGATTTATTGCCCGTTTCATAAAATAATAGTTTGATATTATTTTTAATTGCCATGATAGTAAATATCGTTATTTTTCACCGTCTCGATTTCATTTATTCATTTCTATCGATCAAGGAAGCCACGTGTCCACAAAATTATCCCGAATAAGATTTTATTTCATTTTTCATGATTTTCCATGTTTCCGTGAGTTTCGTCATTTTTGACTTAATTTACGTTTTTACCAAAAGTGTCGGGCTAGGAGCTAAATTAAATTATGAAAACTTTAAGTAAATTCAAGTTTTATAAAACTTTGCCATATTTTCTTTTTTTTCTTCTTTTGGGGCCGGTCCAACATACACCAACAACAATACATATCTTATTTTTTTTACCACCTTAAGTTATTTACACTTTTACATATATCCTTTCACCCATTTTTCTCACACAGTTTCAATACAAAAAAAAATAATACCTGCTTCTTCTCCCTCTCAATTACACGCCACCACCATCACAAACACACCCACTTTCTTTAATTTTCTTTCACAAATCAATAAACAAATTACACCATCTTAATCCTTGCATCACCCTCATTCCAATGGTATAAATCAATCATCACATGCAAGACTTTTTAATTTTGATGATTCTTGAAGATTTTTGATGATAAAAGAAGCTTTAATGGGGTTAATCATAAGCTAGGAGGTGATTGAAAGTGTGAGGTTTGGACTTTTACAAAAAAAAAATATTTGTTGGGTGTTTTGGGACCTCTAGCCGCGGCCAAAAACTCACTTCTTGATTGGTACACTTTTAGACCCCTTTCTTGATTTAATTTTCTCATTTCATGTATATACATTGATTGTAGTTTATTTGAGTCTTAATTTTTGTAAATAAAATTGATATTTTTATGATGAACCTACTGAAATTTT
>BQNB010165504.1:0-14214 GCA_026074375.1 Tanacetum coccineum | reverse complement strand
GATGGTACAAAATGTCTGAAAGGACGAGTATGGTTACCATTATTTGGAGGATTAAGAGGTCTAATCATGTTGGAATCTCATAAATCAAAATATTCCATTCATCCTGGGTCGGATAAAATGTACCATGATTTGAGGAAGTTATACTGGTGGCCGAATATGAAAGCTGATATTGCGACATATGTCAGTAAGTGCTTGACATGTGCTAAAGTCAAGGCTGAACACCAAAAGCCGTCAGGATTACTTCATCAACCAGAAATTCCTGTTTGGGAATGGGAGAAAATTACAATGGATTTCATTACAAAGCTTCTAAGAACACCATCTGGATATGATTTAATTTGGGTCATTGTTGACCGATTGACTAAATCTTCTCACTTTATTCCGATGAATGAGAAGTATAAAATGGAGAAGCTTGCTCGATTGTATTTGAAGGATATTGTTTATAGGCACGGGGTGCCCGTGTCGATTATTTAGGACCAAGACCCTCGTTTCACATCAAGGTTTTGGAGATCTCTTCAAAAGTCATTGGGAACGAATTTAGATATAAGCACTGCTTACCATCCTAAAACTGATGGTCAGGGTGAAAGAATGATACAGGCATACGAAGACATGTTGCGTGCTTGGGTGATTGACTTTGGTAGTGGCTGGGATAAGCACTTACTAGGGGTGTTCAAAAAAACCGTGAAACCGATGAACCGAGCCGAACCGTTCAATCCGAAACCGAAAAAACCTGAAAAGCAAGAAACGAAAACCGAAAAAACCGAATACCGAAAAAACCCGTTATAATGGTTTCGGTTTCGGTTTTTACTTTTAGATATCCTGCGAGTTAACCGAACCGAACCGTGCTAATTATACCATGATTATTTTATAACTAATATTCAAATAATTGTCATGTATTTAACCGTGTATTGC
This sequence comes from Tanacetum coccineum, assembly GCA_026074375.1. Lineage (NCBI taxonomy): Eukaryota > Viridiplantae > Streptophyta > Magnoliopsida > Asterales > Asteraceae > Tanacetum > Tanacetum coccineum. Next base: position 13,305 of record BQNB010165504.1, on the reverse strand, counting down.
AATATTTTATTGGGGGGTTTTATAACGACCTTTTTTCACCTCGTAAAGTAAAACATTTGTAAAAATTATGTGTGAAAATTGTTTAATGTGAATCTTTAATCTTTAACGTCGAGTAATATTTTTGTTAATACGTTATATATGAATATTTGAATGCAATATTGTAACGAAATACCTTAAGTTTTATATGATTTTAAAATTCAGAACGTCATTTTAATATTAACTAGATAATCATTTTATGTTCATAGACTATATTATTTTTTATACGTGTTAAACTCTATTAAACGTCCATAAAAACGGTTACCGTGTCCCTAACCGGGGTAACCACTCATTTCGGGTTCTCGCATGTCAGGTTACCCGCCTAGTACTGTTCGGCGACGGATAGTAAAATTAATTACCCGCCCCGCGACGGATAGTTTAAATCTTCCAACTAACCGAACCGAACCGCCCCGTGAACACCCCTAGCACTTACCTTTGGCTGAATTCTCATACAATAATAGTTATCACACTAGTATTAAAGCTGCACCTTTCGAAGCTCTATACAGAAGGAAATGTAGATCGCCTATATGTTGGAGTGAGGTTAGGAGCTATCGCCCACTCACGGGACCAGTAATATTCGCGAAACCACAGAGATGATTCGTGACAAATCAACGAATCCGATTATTGGCGCTTGTAGTAGACAGTAAAAAGTTATGCGGATGTGAGACGGTTAAACCTTTATCTATTTAATATTTTACCAATAAATGCATACATTTAACATTTCCCCCCACCCCCCCCCCACCCTTCAAAACCCCCCCCTCCCCCCCCCCCCCCCCCCCCCCCCCCCCCCCCCCCCCCCCCCTGGAAAGGTGTTGTTCGATTTGGAACGGGGAATTAAAGTCCAGTTCATATTGGACATTCAAGATTTTATCAAGAGTAGGTCGGTGGCATATAACTGGAATTTAACCCAGAGAGCTTCAAGGAATAAACACAATACATTCCATGTGTCGATTTAAAGAAATGTTTATTCAGGATGAAGGATCAAATCATTCCACTCGACGAAGTAGGATCGACGTGAAGTTGCATTTCATTGGAGAACACATTGAAATAATCATGGATAGAGAAGGTTAAAGTCAACTTTTGCAAAGTCGGATTCCTATAGTTTAAAGTTTGATGGAACTCGAGTCGATAGACCTGGATTATACTTGGGATCGGGAGATCAGATTGTTGAAGAAATATTCCTCATCTCTTTGATTTTAATAAAGTAAGAGCGGACGCAAGATGATTTGTTATTCTAGGGAGAAGATCCCTTTTTGGGGGAAATGCTGTGACAATCTGTCATTTAAGGTTTCTATTATTTTATATCTCGGTGTATTAATTATAATTTTCATTTTTATGTTGAGATATGAACTCACGACTAACCGGGAGAATTAGGGCTTACATTTGTAATTTACGCGACGTTTACAAGTAACCGGCGAACTCTACGTTAAGCATCGACGTTTACATTTTCAAAATGCCGTAGATATAATTTTGTTTCATTCGTTTTTATTTTTCGTGTCTCGTACTATTTTTACTTTTTACGAAAAACACGATAAAAAAGTATCATTTGTATATATCGAACTTTGATTATACCCACATTACAAAATTGTGGTCAAAGTTTTTACTAAAATAAAACTCAACCCACTTAAATATCACCCCATTGGGGCAGAAGAGAAATAGCAAGGTGGGAGATGCCACCTTGTGATTGAACCTCATTCCTTGAGGTTACACTTGGCAATTTTAGTTCAACACTCATAAGACTATATTTTGCCATTCAACACACACACTAGTCATAATATTAACTAAAATTCAGCATTTCCTCTCTCCCTCCTCTCCTTTAGACGCCACTCAACCCCCAAGAACACCAAATTCACAAAAATTTGAAGATCAAAAAAATAAGCACACTAGTAAACATGAATACCTAGTATAACCCTTGTATTTTGGAGGTGATTTAAAGAGGTTTTCAAGGAAGATTATATACAAGTTGGGGCTGAGATTATACAAGTTTTTATAAAGTCTATTGGGTAAAGAAAATAGTGGTCAAAAATTATTTTGGGTGAAGATCAAGTTTGAAGATTGAAGTCTTGTATATTTTTGATCATTAGATCATCATCTTCATTTTTATTGTGGTAAAATCTCATGAGTCTTATTTATGTTTTCTTTTGATTTTCAAATGTATATGTACATGTATAATATTTGATGATCAAGCAATGAAAATGATAATGCATGTGTAGATCTAGGTTAATTATAGCTAAAATGGCCATTGAAACAAGCAAAATGATCATAAAATTTATAGGCTGTAATGAACAGTAGGTTTTATAAATTTCTACAGGTTTGAGGTTGGATTTGATTACATTAGGTTGTAGAAAATTCTCTTATGACAACTTGGCTATGGGATGGAGTTTCTAGAAAAGTGAATATGAGTGAGATATGATCAAAACACTAAAACTAGTTGATTCTGACCTTGCTGTACAGATGGTATAAAAGTCACATTTACGGACTGAGTTGGTTAAAAAGTACCTAGATAAAACCATGTAGATTCTGAATCAATTGGATAGTCAACCAACTCCTTATGGTTTGTAAATGGCATCAAAATGGTGAAAGTGAGATTTCAGTCCGAATTTGTAACTTGACCTTTATGTAGTAAATTGTTCATATTGTTATAAGTTACTTAATCTAAGTACAAAAATGGTCTTGGATCTGTAATGTTACACTTAAAATATGAAGCTAAGGAATAGAATTATTATCAATTTATACCATTTACGGTTTATAAATTATGGACTATTTTCGTAAAAATAAAAAGTATACAAAATTTATAATACCCGAACACTATTACTATGTAAAGCGAATTTAGTAACTAAAACCCAGGTTGGTAGGAACCCATTCTTGGGTGTTTTAAAATACTAACTTACTTCAGACGGTGATTTATTCCACTCTCTAGAAGGGGATTTATACAATTCATTTTTCTTAAGGTGATTTATACATTACACTTGGGTGATTTATACACTTAACTTAGGATATTTATACTATATTGACTTGGAGATTTATATGGTTTTTCTGTGATTTGAAAAATCCTGTGAAGTATTCAATTATTTTCTCGGTTTTATCAAGAATTGTAAAATCCCATGTAATTTGAAGACTCATTCACTTAAAATAAACAACAATTTAACACAACAACCTCTAATCACTGAACGATCAAAAGGTTATCTATTCTCATTTAATCAATCAATTCAAAATGACAACTTTAGCCGAATTTATGATCATTGCCGATGCGGACAACCGTCCTCCCATGTTGGAAAAATCTTTGTATGACTCTTAGAAAAGTCGTATGGAATTTTACATGGAGAATAAGGAGAATGGAAGAATGATTCTTGACTCAATTCAAAATGGTCCACTTGTATGGCCTACTGTTGTTCAAGAGGATGGTACTACTAGGAAAAAGACTTATGCAGAACTTTCTGCTACTGAAAAGCTTCAAGCTGATTGCGATCACAAAGCTACCAATATCGTTCTTCAAGGTCTTCCATCGGATGTGTATGCTATTGTAAATCATCATAACGTTGCAAAAGAAATATGGGACAGAGTTAAGCTTCTTATGCAAGGGACAAAATTGTCATTACAAGAAAATGAGTGTAAATTGTATGACGAGTTTGATAAGTTTTCATTTGTGAAAGGTGAAACACTGTATCAGTACTACTGGAGATTTTCTCAACTAAACAATAACATGAATGCTATTAATATGTCAATGAGACCAGTTCAAGTATATACAAAGTTTCTAAACAATCTTCCACCAGAATGGAGTAAGTTTGTGACGGATGTGAAGTTGGCAAGAGATTTGCATACAACAAACTATGATCAATTGTATTCATATATTGAACAACATGAGATACATGCAAATGAAACTCACTTAATGCGTGAACGATACCAAGATCCTCTTGCATTTGTTGCTAACTACCTTCAATCACCTTCTCAACTAAACAACTATCATTCTCAATACATTCCTACACAGTTTCCTCAACAAGCATACATGGTTCCACAAGTTCACCCTCCTCAACCATACTCACCAATGTATATACCACCCCGTCCATCACAACCACAAATCTGTCATTCACCCGTTCCACCATCACAAAAATATTAGTCTTATCAAACCTCATCTATTCCATAAATTGCTTACAACTCACCTCAAACTTCAACACAACCATTGACTGAGTTCCCTCAGATGGACTCAGGTCTTGCTGTTCCTGTGTTTAATCAAGGAGATGATCCAATTGCATGTCTCAATAAGGCAATGGCTTTCCTCACAGTTGTAGCCATTTCAAGGTTCCCTTCAACCAACAATCAACTTAAAACTTCCTCTAATCCAAGAAACCAAGCCACCATTCAAGACGGCATAGTTACTATGCAACAAGTTCAAGGGAAGCAAGGAAAAAGTTATGCTGGTAATGCTACTAGTTATGGGAGAAATAATGCAGGAAGGCAGGCAAGGGTGGTTAAATGTTATAATTGTCAAGGTGAAGGTCACATGGCTAGGAAATAAACTCAACCGAAGAGGCGTAGGAATGCTGCATGGTTTAAGGAAATGGCAATGTTGGCTTAAGCACAGGAAGCTGGACAAATTTTGGATGAAGAGCAACTAGCATTTCTTGCAGATCCAAGCATTCCAAGTAGTCAAGCTGCTCAGATAACCATTCCAAATATTGCGGCTTTCCAGACTGAGGATCTTGATGCTTATTATTCTGACTGTGATGATGTCTCTAATGCAAAGGTGGTTCTGATGGCTAATCTTTCCAATTAAGGTTCAGACATTATCTCAAAGGTACCTCATTTTGAACCCTATCATACTGATATGGATAATCAAAGCATGCATGCAATGCAAGGTTTTGAACAAACACCAGTTGTTGATTTTATAGATAAGGAGATAACAAGTGATAACAATATCATTCCGTACTCTTAATATTTGCAAAAAAACACAACAGGCAGCTGTTCAAGATACTAATTTGTATGCACAACAAAATGATTTTATCTATGATTGAATAAATGTCAGAACAAATGATTAATGATGTAAATAATTGGGAAAAAGCTAATCAGGAAAAGAATAACGAATCCTTAACCGCTGAGCTTGAGAGATATAAAGAACGCCATAACTTTTTCAACGTCTTACTATTGATTTAGCACACCTGAAAATTTTTTGATTCTCAAATGGATGATCTGATTACGGAAAGATTGCACTTATAAACAACAATTGACTCACTTGAACAAATCTTTCTAATAAAATCAAAGAAAAAGAATCTTTATTGCAAACATTCATTGTTTTCAAAAATGAATCCAAAGAAAAGGAAAGTAAATATATGGATAAAGAAACTGATTTAGAAAAGAAGATTAAGGAACTGGATAATATTGTTTACAAAGTAGGTTAATCTGCTCAAACAGTGCACATGATAACAGCCACAACCCAAGGTTTTTTATGATGACACTCACAAACAAGCTCTTGGTTATCAAATCTATTTATCTCAAGAAAGCTCAGCGGATTAAGCCGACCTTGTATGATGGTAGTGTTATATCTAGTCAACATGTTGCTTGTCCTGTGATTGATGATGAAGATACATTGATTTTAGAAGAGTAAGACGATCAAAAATGTTTTAAACGAAACGACCAAGTCAAAAGAAAGAAAGTTAATACAACTCCAATTAATTATGTTGAGTTAAATTGATTATCTAAAGATTTTGGTAAACGTTTTGTTCCACAACAAGAATTGACTGATGCACAAGCTTTCTGGTTACAAACTTCACACCCTAATACTGACCAATCTGCTATGTCACCTGTCCAAATTGAGGCTCCTAAGGAACTTCCTAAGCTAAGCCTGGTTAATACAAGCCTTTAAAAGCTTAACTACCATCTTAGCCAATTTGACAATGTGGTGAAAAAGTAGATTACACCCGATGCTATAACAGAAGGGAAATGGGGGTTTGAACACACTAAAGCTGTTTTTCTAAAATAAATAATTCCATTTTTAAAGACCTTAAAAGACATATTTAATGTTTTTGATAAAGATATTTAAAATGAGGTAACGGAAGTACAAAAAGTTTTTAACCAGATGGAAGCTGTTGTTCAACAGTATTTTGTAGACAAACAGTGTTTTGAAATTCATAAGAAATAACTTTTTCTTGAAAATGATCGACTCTTATAAAAAATCATGTCTCAAGATGTTATGATATGTGTGATGAATTCTACTACTGTTTTTTTGATGATGTACATTTGTAAATGCAAAATAGTGAATCTTGTGTGAAGTATTTGGATCTTGATGCTGAGCTTTTGAACAAACAAAATGTGTATAATGATCTTTCAAAAAGTTATTCACAACTTGAAAAACATTGCATTTCTCTTGAGTTAACAATGCAACTCAATCAAGAAAATTTTCAAAAGGATTCATTAAGTAATAATCAAAATGCTCTTGAAATTCTAGAATATTTTGAAAATAATGATTTGAAAGCTCAGCTACAAGCTAAAGACACTACAATTTGTAAGTTGAAGGAAATGACAAGGAAGAGAAAGTCAAACATGATATGGATGAAATTGAGGATCCATAAACTTGAATTGAGCATAGTGTGGCAAAATTACTTTTTGAAAACGAGCGTTTACATAAAGAAATTGAGCATTTGAAAAAGATTTACAAAGATCAATTTGATTCAATTAAAAAGACACATGCTCTCTTTAAACAAAACGGTAACTCTTTGATTGCTCAATTGATCTCTAAGTCTATGGAAAATGCGAATTTAAAATATCAAATTCAAGACATGGTTTTGTGATTACATCATTGAAAAACGATTTACAAAAATTAAAAGGGAAAGACACTATTGAAAATGCCACACAAATACCAATTGCCACCACTATTGCTCCAGGCATGTTCAAGATAGACTTAGAACCATTAGCTCCTAGGTTATTGAATAATAGGGAAGCTCACATAGACTAAATTAAGCACACTCAGGAATAAGCTAACATACTTCGGGGAATAGTTAAATAAGCTAAAGCAAAATAGCCGCTAGATAATGCGTTAGACTTTGCTTGTAAGCATGCCAAACGAATTCAGGAGTTACTTGTTTATGTTCGAGACACATGCCCTAATGTCTATAAACCTAGTGAGAAATTAATTGCTGCCACACCCATGAACAAAGTCAAGAAAGTTAGGTTTTCTGAACCTCTCACATCCTCAAGCAACATTCAATAGGTAGAGTCATCCAAAACACATGATTCTAACACACATGTGTTGTCTTCTACAGGATTGAAGTGTTAATACTGTACTTAAGATCACAGGATACTATGTAATAAAAAGATATGACAGGGTCTCGCAAAAACTAGTAGCAACGGAAGAATTAAAGAGACAAGCCCACCTAGGAAAGCTGAATAAAAAAAATTTGTTAAGAGAAACAATTTGTGATGCAAATGTTTAGCCATAATATGTTTAATATGCGGAATTATAGTTAATTTGTGTTAAATGTACTCATGTATGGTTTCTGATGGCAAATCATGATGTGTGTTTCCTTGATTTTGTGAATGATATGAATGTGCGCTCTAAATCTAAGTCTGCTAAGAAAAGCCAACATCATAATATTTGGAAACCTACGGGTAAAGTGTTCACAGAAGTAGGACATAAGTGGAAACCAACAGGAAGATTTTTTACTATAATTTGTAACTCGTGCCCTTTAACGAGGATACTTTAGAAATAGTGCATTTAGGAAACAATTCTCTTCAGTTGAAACACAAACCCATAGATTAAAGTCTATAGTAGGAGACCCAAACAAGTAAAATCAGTAGGTTCGAGTAAAAAAGCTAAGATTGTACAATTTAAAATTGCTAAAAACTTGGAACTCACTCATTTGTGGGGATCCAATGCTACAGATGTTCCATCTTCTTCTTCTCGTTTCAATGACAGGTTGTCCAAATTGTCCGATGGTATCTGGACTCCGGATGCTCAAAACATATGACAGGGAATCGCTCTCAGCTCATGAACTTCGTCAGTAAATTTCTAGGAACTGTTCGATTCAAAAATGACCAAGTTGCAAAGATAATGGGGTATGGTGACTTCAGCAGGATCTTATTTATCTCAAGGGTATACGATGTGCGGGGCTTGGGACATAACTTGTTTTCTGTTGGACAATTTTGTGACGCGGATCTTGACAGATTTGCTTTGGAAAAACACTTGCTTTATTCAGAATTTAGAAGGTGTTGATCTACTTTCAGGCTCCAGAGACACAAATTTGTACACAATTTCTCTTGATGACATGCTAAAGACTTCTCTGATTTATCTTCTATCAAAAGCTTCAAAGACTAGGAGCTGGTTATGGCACCGTCGGTTATCGCATCTCAACTTCGGCACTCTAAACAAACTAGCCAAAGACGGTCTTGCACGAGGCATTCCAAAGCTTAAATTTTAGAAAGATCATTTGTGTTCAGCATGTGCATTAGGAAAAAGCAAGAAATCCTCTCATCAACCCAAAGCTGAGGACACTAACCAAGAGAAACTATATCTTTTGCATATGGATCTTTGTGGCCCGATATGTGTGGAGAGCATTAACGGGAAAAATTATATCTTGGTGATTGTTGACGATTACTCTTAATTTTCTTAGGTTAAATTTCAGAGATCAAAGGATGAAGCTCCTGACGCTATCATCAAATGCATAAAAAATATTCAAGTCCGTATGAATGCCACTGTCCGTAATATTAGAACAGGAAATGGAACTGAATTTGTCAATCAGACTCTTCGCGATTTTTATGAAAATGTCGGCATTTTGCATCAAACTTGTGTTGCTCGCACTCCTCAACAGAACGACGTTGTCGAAATATGAAACCGAACTCTTGTGGAAGCTGCTCGCACAATGTTGATATTTTCAAAAGCTCTTCTGTTTCTATGGGCTGAAGCAATCCATATAGCTTGTTATACCCAAAACCGTTCTTTGATCCGTCTCCACTACAACAAAACTCCTTATGAGCTGATGTACGATAAGAAGCCGGATTTATCGTTTCTTTGTGTCTTTGGTTCACTCTGTTATCCAACCAATGACAATGAGGATTTGGGTAAACTAAATGCAAAGGCCGATATTGGTATTTTTGTTGGTTACGAGCCTGCAAAGAAAGCTTTTAGAATCTATAACAAGAGAACCCGAAATTTTTTGGAAACTATTCATGTGACGTTCGATGAGGTGACAACAATGGCTTCTGAGCAATTCGATTCAGGACCCGGGCTTCAAGTAATGACTCCTGCAACATCTAGTTCAGGACTCGTTCCAAACCATATTCCTCAACAACCTTGTAATCCATCAAATAGAGATGATTGGGATCGTTTGTTCCAACCCATGTTCGATGAATACTTCAATCCTCTAACCATTGCTGTTTCTCCAATTCTAGTAGCTGCTACACCAAGAGCTGTTGACATAGCTGATTCACCTGTGTCTACGTCCATTGACCAAGATGTACCATCAACAAGTATTCCATCAACACAAGAACAATATCATTCTCCAATTATTTCTCAACGTGTTGAAGAATCACCAAAAACACCACAATTTCATGATGATCCTCTTTACGAATCTCTTCATGAAAACTCGACTTCTCAAGGACCGTCATCTAATGTGAGACCATCCCATAATCTATTTAAACTTATTGGTAGATGGACTAAATATCATCCAATAGCAAATGTGATCAGTGATCCTTCTCGCTCTGTCTCCACGAGAAACCAACTAAAAACTGATGCCATGTGGTATTATTTTAATGCCTTCCTAACTTTTGTAGAACCAAAGAACTTCAAACAAGCAATGACCAAAACATCATGGATCAATGCAATACAAGAAGAAATTCATGAATTTAAAGTACTACAAGTTTGTGAATTGGCAACGTGTCCAGATAAAGTCATGTTGATCAAACTAAAATGGATTTACAAGGTCAAGATAGATGAATTTAGAGGGCTACTAAAGAATAAGGCTAGATTAGTTGCTCAGGGATTCAGGCAAAAGGAGGGAATCGATTTCAAAGAATTATTTGCACCGGTTGCAAGAATAGAGGCCATCTGTATCTTCATAGCTAATGCAGCCAAGACGAATATGACGATCTTCCAAATGGACGTCAAAACGGCTGTCTTAAATGGCGAGCTCAAGGAAGAGGTCTATGTTTCTCAACCAAAAGGATTTGTTGATCAGGACAACCCATCGCATGTGTACAAGCTTAAAAAGGCCCTTTACGGTCTCAAACAAGCACCACGTGCATGGTACGACATGCTGTCAAGTTTCCTCATCTCACAACATTTCTCCAAAGGTGCCGTTGATCCAACACTCTTCACACGGAAAGCAGGAAATGACTTATTACTGGTACACATTTATGTTAATGATATAATATTTGCATCCACTAATACTGCTTTGTGTAATGAGTTTGCTAATCTGATGACCACTAAGTTCAAGATGTCGATGATGGGGCAGGTGTTATTATTTTTAGGATTACAAATCTCTCAAAGTCCCAGAGGCATCTTCCTAAACCAATCAAAATGCTTATGAAATTATTAAAAAATATGGTTTGTTAACTAGTGATTCTATAGACACACCTATGGTGGAAAAGAATAAACTAGATGAAGATCTACAGCGGACACCAGTTGATGCTACACTTTACAGTGGCATGATTGGATCCCTCATGTATCTGACATCCAGTAGACCCGACCTCATTCATGCGGTCTGCTTATGTGCCCGGTATCAGGCAAAGCTTACCGAAAAGCACCTACATGCGGTTAAATGTATCTTTCGATACCTAAAGGAAACCATTAACATGGCTCTCTGGTACTCAAAGGATACCGATATGTCTCTAACAGCATATCCAGACGCAGATCACGTGGGGTGTCAGGACACTAGACGCAGTACATCAAGAAGCGCTCAATTCTTAGTTGATAAACTTGTTAGCTAGTCTTTCAAGAAGCAAGAAAGCACTGCGATCTCGAGTACAGAGGCTAAATATATTGCCTTATCTGGGTGTTATGCTCAAATCATATGGATGCGATCACAGCTAACAGATTATGGGTTTACATTCAATAAGATCCCTCTGTATTGCAACAACAAAAGTGTGATTGCTCTATGCTGCAACAACATTCAACACTCAAGAGCCAAACATATTGATGTACGATACCATTTTATAAAGGAGCAAGTGGAGAATGGAATAGTGGAACTATACTTTGTTCGGACGGAATATCAATTGGCTGGTATCTTCACCAAATGGTTGCCACGAGAATGATTCAACTTCTTGATCGAAAAGCTTGGTATTCGAAGCATGTCTCCGGAAACGCTAAAACGTCTGACAAAGGAAAAAGACAAGTAATGGTGGTATCTCGCGGTATATCCTATGTATTATATGTATATAGAAAAACATAAAAACCCAAAAAGATTTTTCATTTTTATAAACTTTTCAAAAAAGAAAATATAAAAATATAAAACCAAAAAAGAAAATAGAAAATTAAAAAATTAGAAAAATAAAAAATAGGTTTTTCATGACATGTTTTCTAGCATCGATAGTATTTACGGCTTTAGAAATGTCATTCAATAATGGCACAAAGTTGTAAATAAAGTTCGAATAGAAAGTATGTCATATGGCTTGCTATTATTTCCGATAGCAATCCGGTCTTCAATTTAAAGGCAAGTCTTTTAAAAAATAAAACTTGGCCTCTCAATGGGAAATTAATTTTTCTCGGGAATGAATTACTTCATATTCATTCAAAGTTTTGTGTTTACTTTGCAACACAATCCGTGCTTCCTTCATACAAATTAATGTACGTGTCAGTGCATTTATTTGTCAAAATAAGAGAAATCTTATTTAATGGTGTTGATTTTTTAGAAATAAAATAATCATCTCAGTAATTTATCAGAAAATGATTTTTCAAGGCATTTGACCACTCAAACAACGACTACTGCTCTTTAAATAGAAAACGGGTCATTGTTTGAGAGGGAGACAATGTCAAATTTCTTCTTCAAAAGTCATCAAGAAATAAAAGGAAAAAGTTTTTTTAAACAATAACGGAATAATATTTATCGTAAAGTTAATTAATCTTAACTTATTTGTGAATCAAATGTTATGTGTTTATGCCTTTAGGGTCTTGATAGTGTATCTTATGGTTTAGTCTAGCTTACTAAAAATTTATGGACTAAAAGTGTTAAAAGTCAAACTAGAAAAGCCTTAAGAAAGTTATTAAATAAAATTAGAAAGGAGAATACAGTTCAGGGGACATTTGTGTCAAAAAAATCAAAAGTTTTTAACAAACAAACACCCCTTCGCTCGTCACAGTTCACACAAACCAAACACATCTAAATTTCTTCTTATTTTCCTTCCCTCCATTGTTAGAACTCGACTTTGCTTAAAGATCATCAAAACGTGAATTTCAAGCCTTAAGGTAAATTACAAAAGTGTTCCTTTCCATCTAAACATCTTATATGCAAAAGGAATTAGGTTGCATCTCGATTTCCCTAGAAATTGGTTTAATGTTTGTGAAAATAAAAAGTGGACCAAATCCTAAATTGATTGAGAGGTTTTGATGGGTAAGGTGTGTAGAACGATCGTGTAAGGCAGTTTTACATGAGGATTACATATATTGTCTTTTGCTTGATTCTTAGTCATGAAAAGTTGGGTTTTAGGGAAAGACTTGAAAAAGTTTGTGGGTTTGTGCTTAAGCAGTGTTAATATGCTTTCTTGAATGCGTTTGAGTGACAAAATCCAAGTCTTGTATGAAAATTTTGTGTGCTTGAGTAAAACATGTGAAAATCTACTCGTTCTCTCAAAGTAAATTTTTTGTGGTTCATGTTATAACTGATATATGATGTTTATATATGCTTTGTTCATGATTGTGTATGGTTTAATTGCCATAAAATTTGGGTTTATGAAATTCGAAATTTGTAGGGGGCGATTTATACACTAGTGTATAGACGGCGTTTTATACACTCGTGTATAGACGGCAATTTATACACTCGTGTATAGGCAGCGATTTATACGTTACCTATAGACGACGATTTATACACGTTTCCTTAGGCGGCGATTTATACGCATTTTTATAGGCGGCGATTTATACAGTTTTTTAGGCGGCGATTTATACAGCTTTTAAGTGGCGATTTATACAGTTTTTAGGCGGCGATTTATACATAGATATATAAAGAATGATTTTTGCCTAATTTTTTTTACTAGATAACTTATTTTAGGATAATTCATCTTTAAATCTTACGTAAGTTGCTAAATTAACTGTGTTTGACCAATTGTTAGTCTGTTGACTTTCTAATT
>BQNB010165503.1:0-12364 GCA_026074375.1 Tanacetum coccineum | reverse complement strand
ACACACACACACACATATATATATATATATATATATATATATATATATCAAATAATCATATATTCAAATGATACAAAATAAAAATATTATACCTCGTAACCGCTCAAATCCATCTTGTAATAAACAAGTAACCGACGAAATCACCAACAATACCAACTCTGAAAAACCTCAAACAATGAGAAACCTCAAACAATTAAACCTTCAATGCAACATTCAATGCAAACACCAACTTCTGTTTCGTTAGAACTAAATTACACCAACGTCAACTTCTTTTTCGTTTGAAGTAAATTGAGAGACATACTATCACTATATATCCTATTCAAACATTTCATGATACTGTGTGTTACTGTGTGTTACTATTCCCTGCAAATCCTAAATGACAAAATAAAAAAGTAAATCGGTGGGGATACCACGCGATCTACAAGTAAAAGACAAAAAAAAATTGTAAATCACCCTTAAGGGCACGCGATCTACAAAATGAAAATTAGGTTTTTTTTTTTGTTATTCTCGCCATTTTGTAAAAAAAAAAAAAAATTGAAATGTAAATCGAGGGCTATAAAACGCGATCCACAATTTTTTTTGGACATTTTGTAAAAGAAACAAAAAAAAATTTTGAAATGTAAATCGAGTGTTTCACCACGCGATCCACTTTTTTTTTTTTTTTTTTTTTTTTTTTTTTTTTTTTTTTTTTTTTATTTCTCAAAATTGCATACGAGGCCGGCACGTGTCCAAAAGTAAATCGAGTGGGGGGAGACGCGATTTAAATGGGTATTTTGAATAAATGTGTTTGTCAGGGATATTTTGAGACAACACAAATTTCAACCGGGTACTGCGAAATTTTTCGCTTCTTTTAAACTTGTACTATAAGCTTGGAGAAATAGGTTTAAATTTCGTTTTATTTGATTCTTATTGGAAAATACATTTGTACTATTGTTCCAAAGAGTTACATGCATACCTTTGTTGTCACAGCGACAATATCCAATTTCGCTGAAGCATGATATTCAAAATATATAGGATGTAGATAGTCACATTTTAGCTAAGAGTAAATCGACCGCTCTCAAAAAGACTTTTCGATAGTTATACACCCTCTTTGTCTATACATCCTGATCGAACATTAGAAAAAATTAGTAGTAACGTATTTATAAGCTAATGCTATTATCTTGTACAAAAGCATCTAGTGCTTATAAAAACTCAGAGTACTAGACTTTTATTCTTTACCAGTAAAATGCAGTCATGCAAAAGCTTCCATGTTATTGTATTGTACAATATCTTCCACATCTGTTTCGACGCATAACATTACAAACGATTTTAACGTGAAATCGGTCCATTTCATGTTTTGAACATGAAACCCAAAAGTGGGCGTGTAGTTATAAGAGCTTGAAATTATATGTACAATTTTTTTGAAATGTTTTACTATAAATGTATTGCATATGCTAATATGATGAGACATAGGCTTAAGGAATTATGGAGACAAAGATTTGAGGATCTTGTTTATTTCATGGGGTCGAGATTTTTCAGACTTATTAGGAACTTATTCAAGTACATTTAGAGCACATTGGGTCTTATAGCAAAAGGTATTGACACTCTCCCTCGTCACTTAAGTTATAAAACACCTCTGGGCTCCGGCCCACACTGTTCTTAAAATTAAAAAAAAAGGTTTGATGGCTTGGCTGGTGCCTGGTGAATCTGCCGCCAAGCCTTATAACTTGGGGTTTGGTATGGTCTCGTGCCATAAGACGGCGCCGTAGCGCTATAACGCACCCTATGGCACCCCATACCATTTGCTCTAAGAATGATCGAAAGTATATTATACATGAGTGTGCTAACATGCATAGGAGTTAGGAGTTAGGACATGAAGCATATATAGTCCTTGTACTGATTTCAGGTGAAGTTAAACCACTTTCAAGTTTCAACTATATCTAAGCTTTTAACTCTTTATCTAACTTGTTTAACTCATTCATTTTGAGACATACACATGACATTGACACCGAGGGTACCCTTAATGGGTTCATGCAAACATAATTCAACATGAACCAAAACTTTTGGATTTGGTTCAAGTACCTTCTCATGTAATGAGATGTTGCGAAAACGAATAAAATATTATGAGAACTCAACTCAATCCACAAAGTTTGCCCATAATCCAGGCAAGATTTCGAATATGAAGTGTCTGACAAATGTGTGCACCCATCAATGACACATTGACACCCCACAAATGTTATTGCAAAGTTATGATTTTGAATTTTTTTCTGTTGAGAAATGAATCACATATTAAATATTCAATGCAAATTTTCTGACTCACATTCAATGTGTACATGGCAAAACAAAGTGCCCAAACATGGAGCTTATTTTGAGGCTCCATCATCAAATTGAAGTATGGTGAGAAGAATATACTTTATATCAACTCACAAACAACTTGCGTACTCTTGTGACATTACACACCAAAAATTCTATATGGGTTTCCTCGTAGTTTAAAACTGCGTTGAAATGCACCTTGTCCAAAAAAATTGTTTTACAAGTCTTCTTTACTTTTAACAGAATGAACCACATGACTTTTAGTTCCATTAGGGTTTTATATATTGTTGCCTTTCTAAAAAAATTATTTGATTGAAGACGCTTTGAGGTTAATTTAAATCATTGAGGACCCGTTTGCGTTGAGTTGAGACCCACTAATGAGTTATTGAATCCGTTAAAGATTGAGTTTTATGCCCATTTTTGGTTCGTACCTCCACGACCATCTTGTGTATTGAGTTTGTGTATGGTCCCCTTTTATGGACCTTTGCTAGACAATATGTTTTGAGCGTGCTTTCTACAGTCTTAAATTTTAACCATCCACACGTAACAAAAGTTGATGTCTATATTCTTGCAAACCGCTTGATACATGTTCCGGTTCTGTATCAAGCCTAGCCAGGTTGTAGGTATGATCTAAAAGCAACATATACTCAATAAGCATGTTTCGAAAGGACATAATACAGACCGGCCATAACGAAATACGTATAAGTTATGTCACACTACTTCGAGTTTAAATGAAACATTGAATGTTCCCACCAACTCTTTTGGTTCAAATTGGGTATACTTGATATAGAACTAACTTTAACAATTCAACATATTGGAAACAAGGTTTTTCCATTTTCAGCCTTTTGAAAACCCTTTTCAAAGTAGACATATTTCTAGATCACTTGATCAATTGTGATAGTGTTATTAATTGACTCATAATGGTGTAATGATGTTTGATATAGTGAGTAATATAAAAGTTGTCAAAGATGTATATAAAGGGATAATTTAGTGACTAGTCACTTGCATTAAGTTGTAATTTTGTCAAAAAAAATACAAACTAGCATAATTTGGTCCAATGTAATGAAGCATCAACTTCATTTGCTAAGGTATGAGGCACTTAAGTGATTAATTAGAATCATAACTATCAAGAAAAAAGGCAAAAGAGATTATAATGGGGTGAAAAAACCCTTACAGGGCTTGCAAACCCACTCAATCCGCTTTAAGTTTATCTTGTTCTTTCAACTAGAAGCTTGACATCAAGATGAGTTTTTTTCTTGGACGTTTGGCGGAAAATATCGACGCATTTTAGGCCAACTAACCAAAGGGTTACCAGATAAAATATATTAATACTAAAAAGTTGAGTAGAATGGAATAGGTACCACATTAACCTCCGGCTAAAACGCTTGAGGAACACGAAAACAAAAACTCAACATGTTTACAACATGGCTGACTTTATCTCAAACAATGCTTACCAAAAATTCATGTATGGGCTGTATGTCATATGGAATTAAGGTTATGAACACAACCATATTTTATCCTTACAACAATTTTAGCTTAGTTGAATCTTACATTAGTTGCATCTTACAATTTTAGCTTAGTTGCATTTGATTCTTGGCATTTTTCGGTACAACATTTTTTGTAATATCTGTGATCTGTCAAAAGAACATGGCCTTTTTGGGTGAGATTTGGTAGACCAATTACAATTTGCGTTAGAATGAAGAGTCCATAAGCCCAAACGTATTACTGGGTTGTTTGAGAACGACAAACTATAGACTATGTCGAGGCTATTTAATTGATTAGAAAGACTTGCAAAAATCGTCCTTGTGGGTTAAAATGAACCCACTCATAGTCATGATCACACATCTTGTCCAAGTTCCAATAACTATCCTGGTGTGTAAAAAATAATAAACTTTTCATAAAGAATAATGACTACTATAATTACTTGGATAAGGGCCGACCAAAATCAACTGAAAACCAAATCGAACCAATAAACCAAGCCGAATCGTGCCTAATTGAACTGAACCAACCTTATTCGGTTCAGTTTTTGGTTTTATATAACGACGGTTTTTGGTTTTTGCTCGGTTCGGGTCAAAACCAAGAAAAATACACTAAACTATCTAACACCATGCCTTGTATGCTACGTTATATATTATTGTTAGACATCGTCACACACTTCCGGCGACCACTCGGTCAATGGTACTGTTGGAGGAGACGACGGTTATAAATGGTGAAGAGGAGGAGGAGCAATCCTCCTTTACCAACACCTCGTCGTCTCCAACGGTTCTCTTAGCCTCCTCAGGCTCTTATTCTCAAACAATGGCCTCGTCGGGTATCCAACCCTCCAAAACAATGTTGAAAACTTTTAAACGGGGCATGTAATTACGGGAATGGTTGTAAGTTTGTTCATGTATATAATGATCAACGACCTTGGAGGAATAATGGCACTTTCAGTACGTTGATCTTCTAACTCTTCTGGGTCACGAGGTACTACACGAGTGAATCCCCAAAATGCTTATACCATGCGTCAAAATACTTGTATACCACAACCAGCTCATATGGCCCAAGTGTGTAGCTATGCAACATTACTCAAAATGAGTCACACCACAACCCGGGTCCACAATCAGAACCTTTTTCTTGGCCTACTCAAAATGCACCAGTCCAACAGTGTGTTCCTTATTTTTATCCGAGTCCAGGACCAAGCCCAGTCATACCCACGACCCAACAACCTGCTGTTCCACATTAGTCCGCCATTAAGGCCCACTTAGGAGTGAGCAGAAAAACCGAAATAACCGAAAACCGAAACCAAACCGAACTAATAACCAAACCGAACCGAACCGAACCCAACCGAACTACAAACTCGGTTATTGGGTCGGATATAGATTCGGCAATCTGAACCAAAAACCGAATTTATATATATATATATATATATATATATATATATATATTATATATAAAATTATATATATATATTATATATATTTATATACATAAAAGGACTTATTAAAATTTTATTTAATATGAAAACTCTTTTTTGCTGAAATAAGTTTTTTTTGCTAAATATCTATTTAATTATTATTATTTTTTATATAAATTGTGTAATTCGGGTTATTCGGGTCAACCCGAAAACCAAACCAAATTCAAATTCAGTTTTCGATTCGGTTCATTTGAATTATAGTTTGGTTCGTTTCGGTTTTCGGGTTGACCAAATAAATTTTTTAACCGAACAACCCGATAACCGAACCTATCAACACCCCTACTTTGCAGGAGTTCAGACCTACTCTCCTCTGTTCGAGCTAGAGGTGAAAAAAAAAACCGGTTTGTGAACCGAACCGGAATAAAAAAACCGAAACCAATAGCCTTGAGGACAAGGCTCTTCTAACCGGAGGAGACTGTAACATTTCGTATTTTCAGGTCATTTTACGACGTCATTCATTTCGTCATTTTTCCACTATTTATTTTTTTAGTCTCGTGCGCGTCTACTTTTAATTCTTATTACATAATTAAATCGCGGAAACTAAAAATTTTCATTTAACGAATAAAACAAGAGAAATATGATTTTTATACACTATTTCCTGACATGAATAGTGTTTGTTCGTTTTTAATAAAAATTTTGGCGAAACATATTAGAATCATTTATATAATATTTATATGAGGTTTAAATTTATAAATATTATTTTACAAGACGATTGACCTACTTAAACGATAACCTTATACCAACGATAAAAGCATTTTTATTTTACGAAAGTAATAATAAACTTTTTATATTTTATTTTTATGGGTTACGTAAAGCGTTTACATTTCGCAAATTAAATACATTTAGACATACCCGGGAGCACCAATACCTAGCTAGACATATTATCCATCAAGTGTTCCTTCCATAAAATATTAAAACACAAAATTTTGGTTCTTTTTCCCCTAAATTCGGCAGCCACATGGACAAGAAACACACCCATTTGTTTTCTTAAGATTTTCCAAAATATTCTAGCAACTAGTACATATAGATAGCTAAACCAACATGTCTCCTTCTTTTCCTCCTTTAGCAAACGTCACCCTCCTTTTTCTTTGCAAGACTTAGACTATCCAATAGTGTTGTTGACCACTTGTGATATATTCATGCATAACTCATTCACTTCACTAGCAAAAATATACAAAATCCCTTTGTTTCTCTCTTCCAAGCCACGTCCCACCTTATAAACCAAGAAACAATTCATATTTTTTTTCTAAGCAAGCATACAAGTAGCAAGGGTATTTATTTAAGGGTTTTGGGTGTTGGGCCGCGGGTTCGAGCCAAGGAGAGGTCAAGGGTGAGTGTGGATTTTATTATTTTGTGGGATAATATACTTCTTGGGTTGATTTGAGTTGGTTTTGGTTTGGTTCGGGTTGTGGTGAGCCGCGGCTAGGAACAAAAGGGACGAGACGGGTGCATTTTATTTTTCCGACTTTGCTCCGTATAGCTTTGTGAGCCTTCCTTCTATTATTATTTCGATTGTTTCGTTCATTGATTCGATTTTTTTTATATATGTGATGAAATCGATTGGAACTTGCGGCGTTAGTATATTGTGATATTGATATTAAAGTAGGATTAGAATGAAATTATAAGGTATATTGGATGCATTTTTGATGAGTTTTTTGGTCGAAAACTAGTTTTAATGCATTTGTATCGGGTCGTTTTGACCAGAAAACAGTACCTATGTTTCGGGGTTCGAGAATTTGAAAAGTTGAATTTTTGTTTATGAAATATAACAAAGCTTTCCTAGACGGATGTTTTGATATATAATGGGACTTCTAACTCCCAATAACGAAGAAACTGGAGCTAGATCGATATATACACTTTAGTAGAAAAATGGGTCATTTGAAGTATATATTAAAATCTGTCAGGTTTAGTAATTTGATGTTTTGAGCACTTTCGGGTCTGTTTCGGCCTTCCGGCGAAACACGAAAGTCGTTCGGATTAATGTTTTACATAAAATCTCTCTTTGGTCAAAGTCGTGAAAAGGTGATTTAGTGGGTCGTTTTGGTCGGGTCAGACTTAGAAAATAAATGTATTTTATTAAAAAGTCAAACGTAAAAGTCAACAAGGACATTAGTAAACGTTAACGAACTATGAAGGTGATTTCGATTTATAAAATAATATCGAATAATATATTATCGTAAGTAATTACTTTTGAGGCCGTTGGTCGATTCTAAAAATGAAATAGTATATGATTGGATGGAAAATAGTATATATATATATATATAATATACTAAGTGTTAAGGTTTAGAACGCGCAAGTGGATTTCTCATCACATATAAGTATGTATGCATATATAAATATATATATATGTTTTCGTCGTAACGATGTACGCATCGTTGCTCGTATTTTGTACGTATTGTAATCGAGCGACGTAATTATAGGTCGTGATCAAGATCGTTACTGCTTCGTTTGTGATTTATTTGGCTTATTCAATCGTGATCGTTGATCAAGGTGAGTTCATAGTCTCGCATTTCAATCTTTTATAAACCCGCGAGGGGAATACATGCTCTTTTACAAACTCATATATTTTACTACAGTACAATTACCTTTCAATACTTTGTGAGTTCATAGCCCCACCTTTTCTCTTTTAATGGTTTTCTTAAACTGTTTTCGGGGTGAGAATACGTGCTCGTTTTACTACATAAACTTATTGATTTCTATACGTAAGCGTTACATGATTATTTTTACTAAGTTTGATTTGTTTACTACATGATTTGAGATCGTGAATACCTATATTTGAAACCGTGAATTTTAGACATGATTGTTTTACTACGGACACAAGTGTTTTCTAAATTGTATGCTATCCAGATTACTGCCTGAATATTATTGCCTAAGTAGTCACTATATTGCCACTTAAGTCCCTACTTATCATGAACCGTTAATTGCTATTGTAGTAAGCGCGAGTGTTATGGATAGATCTATCGGGACTGACAATCCCCACCCCTCCGTGGTGTCACTAGTATGAACAGTGCATTTAACATTTGAGAGGGTGTCCCCGGGTGTTTTTGCAAACACCTTATGTAATCGATTGGGGCAACAAAACCTTGTTAAGGCTCGGGGATCATGAGCTTAGTGCAATAATATATACTTACTCCGATGAATGTGTTTCTCTTGTCTACAATACCTTTTTTTGACTTCGGAATATGTACTTAGTCCACCATTACTTCGATCTGTGTCCCACATTTAAATATATCATGATTTAACATGAATCCCTACTTGGATTTCGAAATACACTTTTGAATTGTTTGTAACGCCACTCTTCTTCGAAATATTCTTAAATTATTTTCACACTGCTTTTACATAAACCTATGAATTTTTTATAGCTATGAAAGTGGGGCAGGGGAAGCAGGTTCCACCAAACATTTATTGTTGACGTTTTAGCATGTATTTTCAGGTTACTATTTTGCTAGTGGAGCATTGGGAGCATTCGAGTCGCGCAGGGGGGAAGTAGGGGGGGGGGGTGGGGATGTATATATTTAGAAGCTTAATAACTTCGAGTTACCATTGGACAAAGTTTTTGACAATGTTTTCTAAACATTATAAATGAACACCAGTTGCAACTCTGATCTTTTAATAAAAAGAATGTGACTTCATTTAATAACTTCCATTTTAAGGTCGTTTTCCGTGACCTTGTGGTTTTTTGCCCTGAAGTATCACCCCATTGTTACCATTCTGCTGCCTTGCTCCTTATTTTTGGGGGTGTTTACAGATTGATCAGAGCCTGAAGTCATAGCGAAACTAGGTTCGTATTTCAAAACCTAAAAACTAATGACCATTTTTCTCAAAATATTTTGAGTCTTCTACCTTTTTTATCCGATATCCGCGGCTTAAGCTATAATAATTTCAGGTTAAGAATAGCTTGCTCCTAGGTAACTTATAAGCTCTCTTTTGTCATCCCTACTACTATTACAGTGATAATGATATTTAATACTAGACTATGATTTCGTCCACTTACTCAATCATATAAAAAAGACGTCTTAACTATTTTACCTTTATATCGGCCTGTTATATAAATATTTATCACTCCCCTGATTTTACGTGTACAATCCTGATTTTCTCATTTTACTCCCTTGAGTGCGTCAATGCATGGTATTATATATGAGATACCTATTACATATGTGATAATTCTTCTTGAACTCTACGATTAACTTCAACCATTTACGCGACTTTACTTTATTCCCTTTTGATGATATCGAAAATTCGGCATATTTTGTAAATTCGACTAGTTACTTACATTCGTCTCTGAGTTGGAACACCATCTTCTTATGAATCGCACATGTTGTTTTGGTAATCCATCCGTTTGAAGTCATCCAGTTGAATGGAAGTACGACCAAATAACTATTGTCACCTCATACGTGTCACCTTGGAGCACCTACCTTTAGAACACGACTCTTTACGTTCATCTGGTTGATTGAATAATTCTTTATGTTCCTTTTTCTTCGACTGCTTCTGCGTTTGTTCGGATATTCTTTATACTTGTTATGACCTATCGCTTTACAAACAATCACGATGTCAACCTATGAACCATTTTGTTGTCACCCTATGAGCTACTCCACGTTTACTTTATTGACTATTTCATTTCGTTATAAAACTATTTGATACCATTTCGTACACCACACTATTTTGACGAAAATGAGCATTTCATCTTTGGCCCTCAAATATACATAGCCTAATCACCTATGTATATTTGGTGCATAGACTGATTACCTATGCATTCAGGAAGAACCATGTCATGCTGAGAATAGTCACCTTAAAACCTACACCTCTTCATCAACACAATTCCGGAAGAAATATCCGCATCTTTTCACTGAACCCGTACCTTCTTCAGGTGTTGCAACCTGAGCCTTGAGGACAAGGCTCTTCTAACCGGAGGAGACTGTAACATTTCGTATTTTCAGGCCATTTTGTGACGTCATTTATTTCGTCATTATTTCACTATTTTTTTTAGTCTCGTGCGCATTTACTTCTAATTCTTATCACATAATTAAATCGCGTAAGCTAAATTTTTTTTTTCATTTAACGAATAAAACAAGAGAAAGTTACACACTACTTTATAACTTGTGCACTATTTCCTGAGATGAATAGTGTTGGTTCGTTTTTAATAAAAATTTTGGCGAAACATTTTAGAATCATTTATATAATATTTATATGAGTTTTAAATTTATAAATATTATTTTACAAGACGATTGACCTATTTATACGATAACATTTTACAAACGATAAAAGCATTATATTATTTTTACGAAAATAATAATTGACTTTTTATATTTTATTTTTTTTGGTATACATTTAGACATTCGCGGAACCACCAAAAATTATCTACGTTTCAACAAATATCCATTATTATTTCCAATAATCAAAGTTTTATAAAATTTCACCCATGTTAGCATTGTTGGTCAAATTTTAAATAAAAGACAACAACTAGAACATAAACAATTCAAGTATACACTTTGTATTAAAACTTACCTTTTATTACTTCAAGTATTACAAGCTAATATCTAAAAGATCAAAAAAAAATCATCTAGTACTTCCTTTTTCTTTAATGAAATTCGGCAACAAAGACTAAAAAAAAGGGATAACAAGAAACACATTTCACCAACATAAAACTTGTACAACACAAGACTCATCAAGTATTAGACCAAGACTAGGAACATTGACCAAAGACTCTCCTTGTTTTACTCCCCATGTTTTCCTAAGTCTTGGTATTTGATAAGAGTTCATTTGACTAGCACTTGATACATATAGCACATGCATACTTGAAGATATCATACAACACTTTCATTTACAAAATAACAACAAGTATCTCTCTTTTTCTCTCCCATATCCCACGTCCCAACTCAAAGTTCTCTAAATAATTCACATACTTTTAATTACAACATTTACAACAAGGGTTATATACAAGAAAAAAAAGCTAGCATTTTGTTAAGAAATTTGGGTTTGGTTTGGTTTGTTTGGGTGTGAGCCGCGGCTAAGACTCGAGAGGGACGAGACGAACTCTTTTATTTTTCCGACTTTGCTCCGTATATCTTTGTGAGCCTTCCTTTTATTATTATTTCGATTGTTTCGTTCATTGATTCGATTTTTTTTATATATGTGATGAAATCGATTGGAACTTGCGGCGTTAGTATATTGTGATATTGATATTAAAGTAGGATTAGAATGAAATTATAAGACATATTGGATGTATTTTTGATGAGTTTTTGAGTCGAAAACGAGTTTTGACGTGAAATGTAATGATTCACTTTGACCAGAAAACAGTACCTATGTTTCGGGGTTCGAGATTTTGAAAAGTTGGATTTTTGTTTATGAGATATACTAAAGCTATCCTAGACGGACGTTTTGATATAAAATGGGACTTCTAACTCTCAATAACGAAGAAACTGGAGCTAGATCGATATATACACTTTAGTAAAAAATAAGTCACTTTCAATAAATATTAAAAGCTGACAGATTTATTAGTTTAGCGTTTTGAGAACTTTCGAGTCCGTTCGGCCTTCCGGCGAAACACGAAAGTTGTTCGGAATGACGTTTTGCATAAAATATCTTTTTGATCAAAGTCGTGAAAATGTAATATAACGGGTTAAAATCGAAAGTCAAACTTCGGTATTTTTATAAAAATATATATAGTTTCAGCAGATTCTCGTAAGGGCATTTTGGTCATTTTCTGTCGAGTTTCAGGTCTCGGCTAAACCTAAAAAGTTGTTCGGAATATCGTTTCGCATAAATTTGCTTTAGAACCCGAGTCGTGAAAAGGTGATTTCGATTTATAAAATAATATCGAATAATATATTGTCGTAAGTAATTACTTTTGAGGCCGTTGGTCGATTCTAAAAATGGAAATTCGAAAAATAACATCGTTATTGTAAGTTAACAACATATTAGACGTCGAAGGTTCGACAGGGTGAATAAATATTTTATAAATATAATACTGTGTCGAGATTACTAAAAAGAGTAACGTTCCGAAAATAGTAACTTTCTAAAAATAAAACTTATCAAAAATAGAAAGATTTCAATAAAATAAAATAGTATATGATTAGATGGAAAATAATATATATAAAATATACTAAGTGTTAAGGT
>BQNB010165502.1:0-11466 GCA_026074375.1 Tanacetum coccineum | reverse complement strand
TGCAAAAAGTTTAAAAGGTGATGAAAAAGAAGCCCTCTTAAAGGTGCTTAAATCACATAAACGGGCCATTGCTTGGAAAATCACCGACATCAAGGGTATTATCCCTCGGTTTTGCACTCACAAAATCTTGATGAAGGAAGATTATAAACCCGCGGTACAAAGTCAAAGACGGGTTAACCTAAAAATTCATAAGGTAATCAAAAAGGAAGTTATCAAACTCCTTGATGCCGGAATGATTTACCCGATTTTTGATAGTCCATGGGTAAGCCCCGTTCATTGTGTACCCAATAAGGGTGGTATGACCATGGTTGCTAATGAAGATAATGAATTGATTCCATCACGATTAGTTACCAGGTGGAGAGTTTGTATTGACTATAGGAAATTATATGAAGCTACTCGTAAAGATTATTTTCCGTTGCCATTTATGGACCAAATGTTAGAAAGATTAGCCGGAAATGAGTTTTATTATTTTCTAGATAGATTTTCGAGTTATTTTCAAATCCCAATAGATCTACAAGACCAAGAGAAAACCACTTTCACATGCCCTTATGGAACTTTCGCTTACCGTCGCATGCCCTTTGGCTTGTGTAATGCTCCCAGTACTTTCCAAAGGTGTATGGTGACCATATTCCATGATATGATCAAAAAGACTATGAAAGTTTTCATGGATGATTTCTTGGTATTTGGGGATAGATTTGCTTATTGTCTCTCCAATTTAGACAAAATGCTAAAAAGGTGTGAAGACACGAATTTAGTTCTAAATTGGGAGAAGTGTCATTTTATGTGTAAAGAAGGAATTGTGTTAGGTCATAAAATTTCAAAGTCCAGGATTGAGGTCGATCGAGCTAAAGTCGATGTTATCGCTAAGCTACCTCATCCGACTACCGTAAAAGGTGTTAGGAGTTTCTTAGGTCATGCTGGTTTTTATCGACGATTTATCCAAGACTTTTCTAAAATTGCTAGACCTATGACTCACCTTCTTAAGAAAGATGCCCCGTTTGTGTTTTCTCAAGATTGTATTGATGCTTTTGAGACTTTTAAAAAGAAGCTTACCGAAGCTCCGATCTTAGTTGTCCTCAATTAGAACCTACCTTTCGAACTTATGTGTGATGCTAGTGATTTTGCAATTGGTGCGGTTTTGGGACAACGTAAGACAAAGCATTTTCAGCCTATACATTATGCTAGTAAGACAATAACCGAAGCTCAAATTCATTACACTACGACGGAAAAAGAAATACTTGCCGTAGTTTATGCTTTTGAAAATTTTTGGCCATATCTTGTCTTATCCAAAAGTATAGTGTATACGGATCACTCGGCTCTTAAATACCTTCTTAGTAAACAAGATGCTAAGCCGAGATTGCTCCGGTGGGTTCTCCTCCTACAAGAATTTGATATCATCATCCGTGATAAAAAAAGGAACGGAGAATCTCGCGGCCGATCATTTATCTAGACTTGAGAATCCTCATAAGGATGTGTTAGAAAATAAAGACATAAATGAAAATTTTCCTTTAGAAACTCTTGGAGTTATATCTAGTGGAAGTACCCCATGGTTTGCCGACATTGCAAATTTCCATGCGGGGAATTTTATCGTAAAAGGGATGTCGTCCCAACAAAAGAAGAAATTCTTTAAGGACGTTAAGCATTACTTTTGGGACGATCCCTACCTTTTTTGGATTTGTGCGGATCAAATCATTCGACGGTGTGTGCATGGCCAAGAAGCTAGTGATATCCTCAAAGCTTGTCATGAGGGACCCACCGGGGGCCATCATGGTGCCAATCTCACCGCTAAGAAAGTATTTGATGCCGGTTTCTTTTGGCCAACCATATATCGAGATGCCCATACTATGATCTAATTTTACGATACGTGTCAACATCAAGGCAAAATTTCACAAAGGAATGCAATGCCTCAAAACGCTATTCAAGTTTGTGAAATTTTTTATGTATAGGGTATCAATTTTATGGGTCCATTCCCGTCTTCACGAGGGAATAAGTACATTCTCGTAGCCGTTGACTACTTATCAAAGTGGGTAGAAGCGAAGGCGCTCCCCACTAATGATGCTCGAGTTGTAGTAAAATTCTTGAAATCTCTTTTTGCCCGATTTGGAACTCCTAGAGCTATTATAAGCGATCGTGTGACCCATTTTTGTAATGACAAATTTGCTAAAGTAATGTTTAAGTATGGGGTCACTCATCATCTTGCTACCGCTTATCATCCACAAACGAGTGGACAAGTGGAGGTTTCAAATCGTGGCTTGAAACGTATTCTAGAAAGGACGGTTGGTGAAAACCGTGCCTCGTGGTCCGATAAGTTAGATGACGCTTTATGGGCATTCTGTACCGCTTTCAAAACACCAATTGGTTTTACTCCTTATAAGCTCGTGTACGGAAAGTCTTGTCATCTACCTATCGAGTTAGAGCATAAGGCATATTGGGCCTTGAAACATGCTAATTTTGATCTTAAAACCGCGGGTGATCACCGGAAGCTTCAACTTAATGAACTTAATGAGCTTCGTGATCAAGCATACGAGAATTCTTTGATATATAAAGAGAGGACGAAGAAGCTTCACAACTCTAAGATCAAAAATCCGCATTTTTTGTCACAACCCAAAATTTTCAGAATTTTAAATTACTATTTTACCCTTTGACTTTTGGTTCCGACTTGACTTTTGACTTTTTATTGTCGCAGAAAAACGATTACCGCGTAGCGGGTAAATTTTTGAAACGTATTTAATAAATCATAATTATTATTATTATCCCTCATTTACAAATTTATTTTTCAAACTTATTTGACTGGAAAACGAAAAGATATATGTTATTCCTAAATTGACTTATCAAAAACGACCCGCTAAATTATGTTTTCACAACTTCGACTCTAAAGCAATTTGATGTAAAACGACATTCCGGACAACTTTTCAATTTTACCTGAGACACGAAACCAAGTAGAAAATGACTTAAATGGCGTCGCAAAGTTTTGAACACCGCGCGCAATGCGTACCGACACAAAAATATTTAAATTTATATTTAATTATCACTTTTTATTAAATAAAAATATTTAATAAATTATTTGCCATGTCATTCAGAAGCGTTTATTAAAAACGCAAATGTTCGAGTCAAAGTTGTATTTTTACGAACAAAGCTTACTCGAGACATCCAATGACTATCAAAATAAATAATAAACATTAAATAAATTTTATAAAAACATTTATAAAATATAGTCAAGTAAATACTCATTTTTATAGGAAAAATGATTTGGAAAACAATGGCGCAAGTTTAGTGTTATTAATCATTCGTTAACTAGTCCAAACGAGACCCGAACCATTATTTAACAAAAATTACATCTTTGGTCCCTCTGGTAATATTTATAATCTCAAGCCTAAACTATTATACACTTTCTGTTTTATTTTAAAACTTTAATACACACACACACACACACACACACACACACACACACACACACACACACACACACACATATATATATATATATATATATATATATATATATATATATATATATATATATATATGTATTAACACTAACCCTACACACACATTTACAAAAAAAACCTAGCCACCAAAAATGCTCTCCCCTTTCCTCTTATTTACCGGCGCCGCCACCGGATTCCGGCCAAACTCCGGCCAGCTGCCACCTTTATTATAACATCATCATCATCTCCTTACTCCGCTGTCACCACGCGGCCATCACACCACCACTTTTATTTTCCTCTCCTCTACCGTGGCTGCAACCTCACGCCAGCCTCATCAACACCACCAGCCGTCACTCTCCTCCGTTGTGGCTACAACACCATCACCTCATCACCACCACCTCGTCACAAAAAGGGTGCGTGGGTTTCGGGTCAGTCACCGACAGGTATACATCAGTAATACTTAATTTGGCATACTATATGTATCACATTAATAAATATTTTTCTTATCCCTTACAGAGCCTTAGGGTATATGGGGTAAGTAAAATTAATAAGTGAAATTATAGCCTTATTCATTCCTTAAAGAGCCTAAGGGTATAGAATGGATATGTATGCTTAATTTTTGTCTTGTTTGTACCTTAAAGAGCCTTAGGGTATATGGTGCAAATAAGATTGGTTCATTTATGTCTTAAAGAGCCTAAGGGTATATGACATGAATGGTGCCATGCTTAAGTAACCGAATAAAAGCCAAATTTTGGTCGCCTCGATGTGGAATTCATTCTTGATGACATTTGATCTTTTGAAAAGGGCTAGGAACTAATTATTGCGTCTTAACCATTACGCTTTATTTTTGGAATTAATAAGTATCGAAATAAAGTCTTAAAGAGCCTTCGGGTATATGACTTAAATAAAATCTTACGATACAAAATTAGGAATAAGGGAGGAGAAGTAATACACATTTAGCTTTTATGAGTAGTGTTAGCAGCATAACTTGTATTTTACAATGATCTTGTTTTTAAGCTTGGCTTGGAGAAGTGAAAGTTAGGGACGATAAATTTATCCATTTGGACACTTATTGTGCTATTTGTTCCGTGATCCTCAAAGTTATCAATGAATAATGAAAGTAATACATTATGTCACACATGAATAAGTTGTAAGTTGGAAATTATGAAAATTATAAAAAAAATTGAAAAAATGGGAAAACGGGGTGTTTTAAAACTTGTGATTTCTTAACTCTCCCCACAAAAGACTTTGCTACTTTTCAAAGGAATAGTTTGTGGAAGTTTTGGAGTATTTGGTTTTAGAGCATATAACATTGCGTGAGGACACGACAATTATTTAGTTTGGGAAATTTTGATAAGTGAGAAATCACATATCCGTTTGTTCCAAAAATGACCCTAAAAAGATGAAAAATGAATATGTCATGCTTGTATATTGTATATTTTGTCTTTTATGATGTGTAGGTACGGATATCACAAGAATCACAAGAAAAGAGCCAAAAACCGAACAAAAACAAACACGAGACGGAATGGGTACACAAGAGCCGGGTGTTTATCAAGTTTAAGTCAACAAAGGTCAACAAAAGTCAACCTTAGTCAACTCATGAAGACAAAAAAACCTTTGACTTTAATGCTAAATCATTTCACCAAAAATCCCTAAACTAATTACACCGTTAGTCCTTTATTACTAATGGACTAACGGTCGTTATGTTAAAATTAAGACTCAATCCATCAAATTATCCAAACCGAGCCCAAAAACCCTTTCATATAAAAAACAAGCCCAAGTCAACCCTTTTTAAAAACTCGATCAAAACAAAATAGAGAAAAAAAGGGCGGGAATAGTTTTACTATTCACCCTCATTCCCCAACTTTACCCTGCACCCAATTACCATATTTAAATGAAAGTTAACCCTTCTAGAAGAATGATGACGCACACAAAGACGCCTTTGGGAGCCATGCTGGCAATCCCAAGGCCAATCATTGGCTAATCATGTGTGGAGGGTATTCAACGGTCAAGATGAAAGTGGTTATGAGTGGGTGGTTGTGATTAAAGAAGAGAGGAGCGTCCAGAGGCCTAGAAGCTTCACTCCTCGCCTATAAAAGGAGCCTCTCACTCCATTTGGATAATTCTAGGTTGTTAGTGTAGGTATTAGTTAGCTTATTAATCCGTTTTTTTTAGCTTATTGTATTTCATATTAGTGTAACTTTCTTTTCATAAGCTTGTATTCAGTTTAAATCATTAATAAAAGTGTAGTTTTCATATTGTTCAATTTGCAATTCATGATTTTACTTTAATGCATTATGGTTTGAATAAGCTTTCTTATACTCAAATAAGCTTTCACTAAAACTAATAAGCTAGCTATGAACTCAGTTAAGCTCTCAAAGCTTAACTGAGCTTATTGATTCTCAAATTCTCCCTTCAAATTACCTCAGCTTTATTATGGATGATAAGCTAACAATGGATGAGCTTATAGACCCACCAGCTTATCTTTGATAAGCTAGAGCTTAGTAGAAGTAGCTCCTCGAGCAATTTATAAGCCTTGTTTGTGTAAAGGCTCTAGTATGTTCTTAATTTCTCTTTTATAGCTTAAATTTGCAATTTAGCTTTTTACTACTTATTGTCTGCTTATAATTGTTTAGAATAGCTTAATACTGCTTATTATAGTTGTTAGATGCATATCTAGTTCAATTATCAGTTTAGATCTTAGTTTATAAGTTTTTGTTATAAAACAGTTGAGAAAACCAAAAATATTAGCATAATCTGTTTGCTTATCATTCCTGCTTATTTGATTGATGAAATATGCTCATTTGGTCTTTTATAAGCTGAGCACTATCTGGTATTGCTTATCTAAGCCTTAATTCTAAATTTTATTAGCTAAAAATGAGTTTATGCAACTTAAAGGGGTGTTTGGTTCATGGCAGTACTAACATGAGTTAGTACTGTCCACAGCCATTTGGTTCTTTAATTTGATTTTAAATCTCAAAGTTAAGTTAATAAAACAAGGATTTAAGGAATTTGTTAGGATTAATCAAGTTTCAATAGGTTTGTGAGTTGGATGTATTAATCTGAGATCATAAGCTCAGACTCATTGAATCTTTGAGCTTAATTTTGTTCTAGCTAGTATTGTTGCTCTATTTGCTTTTGTTTTGGTCATTAAATGGTGTTGAAACAGGTTTTAAAGGTCTGCATCTTTTGGTTTTGAGTTTTGGCTAAAAAAGTGTTAACTGCATCAGATAGTCAAAACAGCCTTCAGGCCTTTTTTTTTTAATCAAATAATTAAGTAGTATATGTAGTCTTAGCTTTGAAAATTTGGAGCACAGCTAGTTCATAGGTTAATATAGATCTGTTAGAGCTTATTTTAGGAAAATTAGCTTATTTGATTATATGTTTTTAGGTCTGCAAAATCTTACTTTGTCTTTTGATAAAAATTGGAAAACTAAAAAAATAGTGTAAACAGTTCAAGTAACTTTTTCAGTTAGCATTTTCATTGCTTAATTGATTTTCAAAATACTTTTCAAGTATTGATTTAGAAAGCTTATAGGACAAGCTTTCTAGTGGTATATGCCACTAAGCCATAAGGATTTGTCTTCTTTTTTTTTTTTCTTTTTTTTTTTTTTTTTTTTTGTTATTTTTTTCTTTTTTTATTTTTTTTTTTTTTTTTTTTTTTTTTTTTTTTTCTTTTTTTTTTATTTTTTTTTTTTTTTTTTTTTTTTGTTTTTTTTTTATTTTTTTTTTTTCTTTTATTTTTTTTTTTTTTTTTTTTTTTTTTTTTTTTTTTTTTTTTTTTTTTTTTTTTTTCTTTTTTTTCCTTTTTTTTTTTTTTATTTTTTTTTTTTTTTTTTTTTTTTTTTTTTATTTTTTTATTTTTTTATAGCTTAAAATTAAGCTCGAAAGTGCCTTATTAGACTGTTTGGTAAACAGTTTTATGTCAAAATGCTTATTTCTTTCTTTTAGCTTATGGCTTGTTAATTTTGTTTAATTCTTGGTAAGATTTGTTTGTTAGGTTAGTAATAAGGTAGTTGTAGCTTATTTTGCTCAGGTCTAAGTTTATTTAAGTTTTTTTGGTTACTTAAATTTTGTGAATAAGCCTAAATCCTTAATGTCATGTTTGTCTGCTAAATAAGTTGTTTTCTAGCTTATTTGTGATTTTGAAAAGAGTTGTCTTCAGAAAAAGTGCTTATCTTTAGCTGTTTTATAAGTTTGTTCAAAAAAAATTGCAAAATAAAAAAAAGGGGAAATCGGGAAGTCAGGGGTGAGCAAGGCTCGAACCCCTGACCTCAACCTCATTCAACCCTCTTTTTAACACAACACACCACAACCACTGCGCCCTTGGGACTTTTACGTCTAAGGGTGCAACTAAAATAAATTTAAGACCTTTTTAGCCCCTTTTTCATATAAGCACTTCGAGTGCTTATTTGGCTTTTCCTGGCTTATTTTTTTAAGCTGCTTTTAAGTTAGTATTTTTCCTGTGTTCTTTACTTGTTAAGCAACTTTTAGGATTTTTCTTAGATTTTTAGCTTAAAGTTTAGTAATTTTCGTGCATTTATTTAGATTAAAAACTTTAAAAAATCATAAAAAAATAAATAATAATCAAAAAAATAAATTTCTTTTTCTGAAAATTTTCTTTTAGTATTTAGAAGGTTTAGGAATAAAATTTACGTTCGTAGGACTTAATTAATTTTGACATACTTGCTTATTTGTCGCGTTTTCTTTAATACCCGTTAACGTCTTTTTAGTTTAATCGCTTAATTGCTTAGTCATTTACTTTCCTTGCATGATTTACGTGTCTTTATGTGTAGAGTTAGGAAAACAAATCAAATCTTTGAATTATTCACTTAGCACTTTTGTTATCGCAGTACATTGGAATTTTATTGAATTTAAGGCCATAGTCGGTAAGTTGTGATCTCATCCAAAGGACTTAAGCACAACAGCCAGACTAGGCTATATATTCAGCTTCCATACTGGATATCGCAGCGCAATTCTGCCTTTTTGATGACCAGCTAATAAGTCTGTCTTCCAAAAATTGCATACTTCCAGATGTACTTCGTCTAGTATCTTGGCAACCCGCATGATCAACGTCTGCAAAAGCTGTTAGAGCAATAGAAGAATCATTTGGATACCAGAGTCCCCTATTAACGGTTCCTCTTAGGTATTTAAAGATTCTTTTTACAGCATGTAAGTGCTTTTCGGTAGGCTTTGCCTGATACCGGGCACACATGCATACAGCAAATGTTAGGTCTGGTCTACTGGCTGTAAGATACATGAGGGTGCCAACTATTCCACGATAGTGTGTAGGGTTAACGGCTTTCCCTTGTGGATCTTCATCCAATTTAGATTTCTTCACCATGGAAGTATCCACGGGGTCGCTAGATTTTATACCATATTTTTTTCAATGATTCTAGAGCATATTTAGACTGGTTTAAAAAGATGCCTCTGGGACTTTGTGAAATCTTTAGTCATAGAAAAAATGATATTTTTGTTGGGATTAAAAGACTTCATGATGATAGTAGAGTTACTGCTGCTTAGGTGTGTGTTAGTACTGCTAAGCATAAATTAATGTTGTTAGTAATCTTTATGAAAAATATGCTAAGTAGTTAGTACTGCTAGTTACTACTGCTAGTGTATATTAGTGCTGTTAATTACTACTGCTAGAGTAAAGATAGTACTGCTAGAGTAAAGTTAGTACAGCTAGTGTAACTTAGTACTGCTGATGAAGAATGAAAAAAATGTTCTAAGTAGTTAATGCTGCTTGTACTCAGTTAGTGTTGCTGGTACAAAGTTACAACTGCTGGTACAAAGTTACAACTGCTGAAAGGTTACAACTGCTCAAGGATTAAGACTGCTGGAAAGATAAAGATTGATTGGAGATCAAGAATACTTACGTGATAAGTATGAGTTATCTATAGAAAGGATCTTAGTGAATATTCTAAATTTTTGTAATATATTGTAAATCAACTAGGACTCCTTGATGTATAAAAAGAGGTCCTAGGGCATAGAGATAGATGTCATCTTTTCATTGTTCTGTCAATCTATTTGTAGCTTCAAGGTTTTGTAAACCCTAACACTATTAAGAGTGTTCGTATTATATTGAGGCTGAAAGTTTGGTAAACTGTTTGTTATTAATCTTGTTCATTACTGTTTCATTGAAATTCTTCTTAGTATCATTGACTAGATTCTACATAGTCTTTGATATTTACAATCAAAGTTTCTATCATAGTTGTTTTGAATTTATTCAATATAACTTAGACTTACATAAGCTAAGGAATTCAAGATCCATTCAAGTGGGATCAACACTCAGTTACTTCACTCGAGAAAGTTAAAGAGTTAGATCAAAATAGAAGTACACATTTGTTAGTCTTTATCAACACCACTACTCCAGCGAAGGCGACAAAATCACATATGCTCAGTCAAATCCATGAATGAGACATATATGATTGCTTAGTTACTTCACTCGAGTGAGCTGAAGATTAAGATTTGGTGAAATGTGTTGAAACTGAACTGAAGGATATAAATCATTTTTCAATTCTTGGTGTTTACAAATACCACTACTTCAGCGAAGGCGACAAAAACACTCATGCTCATTCAAATCCACGAATAAGACACATGTGATTGCTCAGTTACTTTACTCAAGCAAGCTATAGGTTAATAATCAAGAACTGAATTGACACAGTTAAAATTTATGTTTAGTTTTGGTAAAAAAGCTAAAGCCTTCAGTTTTCTTCATTCAGTACTGAAGGTTCAGGTTTTGTATCATCAATGTTCAGCATACCTAGTTTAACAATCAATCTTTTAAATGTTGGTTCATTCAGAGGCTTGGTGAAGATATCAACAAGTTGGTATTGAGTGGGAATGAAATGTAATTCAATGTCCCCTTTCATGATATGATCTCTGATAAAGTGATATCCGATATCAATGTGCTTTGTTCTTGAGTGCATAATTGGATTGTTTGATATTGCAATAGCACTTATGTTATCACAAAATATTGGTACCTTCTCATAAATGATGTCAGAGTCAGTGAGTTGACTTTTCATTTAGAGAATATTGGCACAACATCCAGCAGCAGCTACATATTCAGCTTCAGCAGAAGATATAACTACAGATTGCTGCTTTTTAGCACTTCAGCACACGAGTTTGCCTCCTAACAACTGACAAGCACCAAAAGTTCTTTTCCTGTCCATGTTGCATCTAGCATAGTCAGAGTCTGAGTATCCTTTTAGGTTAAAACATAAACATTTTGGATACCAAAGACCTGGACTGGGAGTACCTTTTAGGTACCTGAATATTCTCTTAACAACAATAAGGTGAGATTCCTTAGGATTTGCTTGATATCTTACACAGAGACAAGTTGAGAATTGAATGTCAGGTCTGCTTGCAGATAGGTACATTAGTGATCCAATCATACCTCTATACTGAGTCTCATTTATAGTTTTGCCATTGAGATCATGTCCTAAATTGTTAGGGGGTACCATTGGAGTTTTCGCTAATGAACCATTTATGTCATAATTTTTCAGCAGATTCTTGACATATTTTTCTTGGTTGAGGAGAAATCCAAGGAAATAGGTGAGGAAACCCATCATGCTCATTTCGTATATTTGAGTCATCAGTTTAGCAAACTGTTTGCACAATTTTTGTGACAATCCGTCTTTTAATGTCAATATTTAATTCATATTTCGTTCTCATTTTCCTTGTGAAGTGAGCTTTTGTGTTTTACGGTTTACGCGATTCGCGATTTCTCGTTCTTGTTAATCTTAGGCCGATTTAGGAAGTTTATCCGTTTAAGTGTAATCGTCTTTATTTTTATCTTTAAAAATTCCCCGTATTTAAGGTCACTACTTAATCTGAAATTATAATTAATTTCTAAATTTTAAATAATTCATTTTATTATCTTAATCGATTTTTATTAAAATCGTCCATTTTAGAAACCCTCACGAATCCTACAATTTAAATTATCCGCTTTATTGATCGAGAAATCAACAAAAGCCATATTTAGCCCCGAGAGTTTAAATTATTTTATATTTATTATTTTCCATCTTTTATTCGT
>BQNB010165500.1:0-14214 GCA_026074375.1 Tanacetum coccineum | reverse complement strand
TGATTAAAGACCACGATCAATTAATCCAATTAAATCACAACTGAATCTGCAACGATCTCGACCACTGTAACATTTCTCATTTTTGTGTCATTGTACGACTATATTAATGATCACTATTTATTTTAGTCCGATACGCGTTTACTTTTAATGTTTACTTTTAAAGCTAAACCGCGTAGACTAGAAATAATCAATGAATGTAAACGGCCACCAAATAAATTAAGGTTTACATCAACCAAGTAAGGAATAATTATTTTGAGAATAATTATTGTACTTTGAGTATTTTATTTTTATTGGTCACGTAAAGGGGTTACGTTTCGCGATAAAATACATTTGGACGCACCCCGGAAATACCTAGACATACCTAGACTCAAACCAATACCCACCTTGATAACCTAAACACAAAATTTAATCAAGTCTTGCGTTTATATCCCTTTAATGCCGAATGTGGGCAAGTAAACTTTCATAAAAATCGTCCTTGGTGATTTATTTACTAGCAAATCTCCCTAATGAATCTTAAAAGTACATGTACATATTCTAGGTAATTAAGTTGTGTCCTAATGGTCCCCTAATGATCCTTGACACATTGGGTAATAACCCATTGCTTTCCTTTGGATCTCCTTGTGCCGCGAACAAGCAAGAAAAGAACACAAACACATAAGATTTTCATAATCTAGTAAATCATGTACCCAAAATCCTCTCATTAATACTTGTACTTAGTGGTTTAATACAATACCATGTGTAAGTAACTAGAGATCCCTAAAAACCACAAAACCATACTTAAGAGGGCACGGTTTGGTTCGTGTAGAGCTAGGAGGTGAGTGACTAGTTAATTGTCTATAAATACACACTCCCTAACTCACATAATACATTTTCACAAACCCTTAAACTCTCTCAAAGCTAAAACAACCTCCTTACCCTCTAAATCACTCGTCATTCGTTGAAGCCGAACCAAACTCGACCCACATTCCTCCAAGGTACACGAAGGAGCCCTTGAGATTAAACATAAGGGTGTTAAGAGTGTATACGAGTCTAGGAAGCTTGGGTATCAATAACTTTGAAGTTATAGACACGTTTGGGTGTCGGGGTATTCATCTCGCACGTCATTAATTGCTATAGGACCCTTGTAAGTCTAAATGATTCTACTTATGTCGATTTAATATATGACTAGCTATGTATGTCGCGTATGTTTCATTTATATGTCGAACATCGTTTATTTTGTATAGACATCGATTGATGCAAGTCGTGTGGTGCCTAGAAAACGATTTGTGCATAAAAAGACTTAGATTTACACTTAAAACAAGCTAAGGAAAACTCCTAAGTGGTAACATGAAGTCTTAATCGAATTTAACAAGATATCCACGTAAACTTTTCCATGTAGTACGTTGGTTCGAATTAGGAACGAACTAAAATGAATATAGGACGTTTGCATGAGTCGTGTCCACGTTTAAAAATGCCAAACGAAAGCTAATCGTGATGTCGAGTCCTTTTAAACCGTTTTCTAAATGAAAGGGATAGAAACGAAGTAGTCATGGACTACGCGACCCATCTTCGTGAGCCCACAAGGCCCATAAGCCACGAATAAGCTAGGACGGCTTATTCACGAGCTTAAACGACTTAATGAGCTTGATGTGGACTTAAGGGCCTAGATGAACCACTCGTATTTCTCTTAGAACCAAACGAACCCCTAACGGGCCACTATCAAGCCCAACAAGGCCCAACGAGAGCTTATTAATAAGCCGCGGCTTATTAATAAGCCACTCGGGCTTAATCATAATTGGGAATACTCATTTTGCTTCACATAGGGTTCCCGTCTCATTTAGAAACCCAACCGGACCTTTAAAGGGCTTACTAGCCCATTTGCGAGCCCAACAAGCACCATAAGCTCACAATAAGCTTTAACAGCTTATCGGTAACATTTACGCAGCTTATACAAGTTAAAAAGGACTTAATGGACTCAAATAATGTCAATGGGCCAAGCCCTAACCCCTAGAACCCAATCGGATTACTATCGGGCCCAATAGGCCCAACGGTGAGCTTATTAGCTTATCGAATAAGCTAAATAAGCAAACCGACCTCCAAAGTGCTTATTAGACCTAAATGAGCTTAGCGGACCCTAATGGACCCAACGAAGTTCCTCGAGACCCATAACGAGCCTTAACAGGCCCAAGACCGGCCCAAATGAAAACACCATTAGCTTATTAGCTTATTTTAAATAAGCCAAAATATAAACAGTTTAATTGAGCTTAATACAAGTTGAATATGGTCTAGTGAAAGCTTAGAAGCATTAAAAGGTACATC
Organism: Tanacetum coccineum; assembly: GCA_026074375.1. Classification (NCBI taxonomy): domain Eukaryota; kingdom Viridiplantae; phylum Streptophyta; class Magnoliopsida; order Asterales; family Asteraceae; genus Tanacetum; species Tanacetum coccineum. Next base: position 11,916 of record BQNB010165500.1, on the reverse strand, counting down.
GGGCCAAGCTATTGGGCTTACGGGCCCAATAAGCTCGAAATAAGCTTCAATAAGCTCACCGAGCTTATTTTAGGCTTAACAGACTCTCATGGACTTATTATGAACATTGAGGCTTATTAAAACTATAACGGGCCTCTAAAAAGCTAAACGGACCTTAACGGGCCCAATAAGGCCCGTTAAGCCAAAAATAAGCTCGAAAAGCTTATTTTAAGCCGAAACAACTTTTTACGAACTTAATTTAGCCTTAAATGGAAAAATAAACACTTGTTGAACTGATTTAGAACTAAAATGCAATTTTCGCAAACTAAGGGACTAAAGGTGACAAATTCGAAACCTAAGGGATTTGAATTGCTACTTTTCGAATTGACAATAATTCTAGGGACCATTCCTGTACATCCTGAAACATTAAAGACTAATTTAAAACCATAAGGACCTAAGTTGTAAAATCCCGAAAGTTAAAGGACTAGTTGTGACATTCTCGCAACTAGAAGGTTTGAAGTGTAAATGTTATTACTTATAAACCTAGGGACTAAAAGGTGACAACTAAAAACCTACGGATACGTTTGTGAAACAAAAGTGAAATAGATGAAACACTTAACACGTCGGTCGAACATTTAGATATTCGGACATCGAACGGTTTAATAACAAGTTAATAAATAATGTATATTTATTAATAATGATTTCACGTTTCTCGAAAACCATCGAAAGTATAAATACAGTAACCTTGTGCCATATCGCACAAGTGATAACGGTATATATAAACTCAAAATGGAATTTAGTTTATACAATGAGTCGTTAGTTTAAATGTGTAAACTAAGACTTGACCGTACTTACTTAGGTATTTAACGGTGTGATCCACTGCTTACTTGGATAATTGTTGTCATTCAGAGAACTACCGGCTAAGGTGAGTTCATAGCCCCATGCTTTACAATTATTTAAATGATTTACATCCTTGGGGTGAGAACATGCTTTGTTTTACAAACTGGACGCAAGTGTACATTTTATGCCATGATTACGTGTTTGCAAAGTTTCCTAACCCTTTATGTCCATGATCATGAACTGTTAATTGCATAGATGTGATTGGGAATTTCATTGTGCGGGCGCGAATGTTATGGATAGATCTATTAGGGATTGACAATCCCCGTTCGGGTGACTAGCTATCACTGGGAACGAACGCATACCATGTCGAATTTGGGATGTTGCAGGGTTAGCACATCATTCACGGACACCAGTTGGCAATTTATAATTGCATTCATATACGTCGAGCCTCGGTGTCATGAGCTTAGGAAACGTAATTACTTTTTATGATGTTTGCATTTGTTGCTGAATCATACACTTGAAAATCTTGCGGTCCTACCACTGATTTACATAAACCTATGAATTCACCAACTTTATGTTGACGTTTTAAGCATGTTTTTCAGGTCAATAAGGCACGAAGTGCGATGATACATTGGGAGTCAATAATTGAAGAGTCAACACCTAAGATTTGGGGTCTTATTACATTTTGGGGACAATTGTTATAAACCGAAATCTTTATCTATTTTGTTGAACCATTTGAAGCCATGAGCTTATGTAACAAACAAGTATTTTGTTAATCCAATGTATCTTTTTCAAACGACACGTTTAGTAGTCGTTCTCTGATCTTGTGCTATTGACCCAATAATGTAACGCCTTCGGATATTCAACATTCCGCTGCATACTCAGATTTGAGGGTGTTACAACCTTAAAAAAATCAAACGCACGAAAATATGTTTCATCATCGATCTATAAAGGACACAAGCCCTCTCTTTACTGTCCAAAAATAAATAAAAGATTATAACAAATTTGTTATTCTCTTTTCTTTGTTTCGTTGATCAAGACGCAAAAACAAAAAGAGTAACCTACCCGAGTCCAATGGATGATCTTTGAAGCCGAAAAGGACTTGAGCGCCTTGTGGGTTTATGTTAACTGAAAAAGATGATGGGTTTTGTCCTCAAGTTTCGAGTGTGATAAACTGATTTTGGAGGAGATGTGTTTGTGGCTGGGGATATGAAAATCATTGCTTTGATAATGGATTGTGGTGGCTTAGATTTTATCTAAAGGAGAGATAAGGGTTGCGTATGGTTTGAGATAAAATGGTTAGGGTTATGTGATTTGATATGTATGAGATTGATAAAGTGTAAAGTGGCTGTGTATATGTTTGTGAGATTTAGAAAATGAAGATATAAGGTTAATGTGTTTATCAAAAGAGAAGAAAGTGGCGTTGGTTATAATATGTGTGTTTTAGGGTTAGGATAAATGAATGATGTGGTCATATAAAAGGTATGGTTTCTGGATCGGTTATAAGTTGCTAAGGCAGGCCGAGTATTGGGGTTCATTTGACAATGAACTAATATGTTTGTTATACAAAATTGATGATTAGGCTGATGAATATTTTTTGACCAGAATTAAGCATCAAAGTTGTGGGCTGCAATTTGATTTTTCAATAATGAGCTGAAAGTAATAAGCTGAAAAGTTTAGACAGATGATCAATAAATGCAAAAACAAAAAACATCACTTTTTGCTTAAAACGATCCGGATAAAAGATTCACGAAAATTGTTCAAAAGGCTAGTCTCGGGATTTAATTGCAAGAATTATTTACGGGGATGATTCGTTATCACTTATTTGACATTGAAGTGGAATTTCACGGGTGCGTGTACTTATCATATCTTAAAAGTCGGGGTTGGTTGGATGATGATTTTTAAAGATAACTTGTTCGAGCTTATAACCGGTGATTGATGAAGACTTGTCAAATCTAGCAATGTGTGATCTTTAAACGCAGAAGTTGGTGCTCAATGTGCACATTTGCTATCACTTGAAGGAGTTACGTTGTAGTGCTCAGTGTCTCACATAGTTGAGGATTTGTCAAGAGGTGGTGTACTACTTATACTTGATGGTTGGTTGGTTGAGGAGTATAGATTACATAGAGATTCGGCAAGGTGCAGCGCGAGTTCTCTTCATTGTTCTTTATCATGGATAGTACAAGACATAAGTTACAAGTTTGGGGTATTTTACCTCATCATCAAGTTTGTGATAATGCATTTTCTCCATCAGTAATCATTACAAAGGGCCGACAGAATACGAGGTTGGAATTGAATAAGTCTGAGGAGAAGCGACTTTACACATGACTTCTCTATCGAATATTCAGACTTTTAAATAAGATACTATCTTTCATTTGTTTTATTTGTAATCCAAGGAAGAAGTTAAGTTCACCCATCATGCTCATCTCGATCTCATCATACATGATTTTGGAAAATTCTTCACACATGTCTTGACAAGTCGAACTGAATATAATGTCATCGACATATATTTGACCGATGACGAGATTTGAACTTTTCTTCTTAGTAAAAAGTGTGTTATCTAACATTCTTATTTTGTACTCATGTTTAGTAAGAAAAGCTTTTAAACTATAATACCAAGCTTTGGGTGCTTGTTTAAGACCATATAAAGCTTTCTTTAGTTTATAAACATGATCCGGTTTTTCGAAGTCAATGAATCCTGGAGGTTGTGCCACGTATACCTCCTCATTGATAAAACCGTTCAGGAATGCACTTTTTACATCCATTTGGAATAGCTTAAAATCTAAAGCACAAGCATAAGCTAATAATATTCTAATAGACTCTAATCTAGCAACTGGGGCATAAGTTTCATCATAATCGATGCCCTCTTGTTGATTATAACCTTGGGCGACTAACCTAGCCTTATTTCGAGAAACAACACCGTTCTCGTCTAACTTATTTCTAAATACCCACTTAGTTCCTATGATTGTCATATTCTTAGGTTGTGGTACTAACTCCCAAACATCGTTTGCAATGAATTGATTTAATTCTTCTTGCATAGCGATTATCTAACTTTCATCCGTTAAGGCTTCATTCACATTCTTAGGTTCTATAGTTGATATAAAACAAAAGAAGTTACTTTGGTTTTGGGCTTGTGACCTAAGAGTTCTTTGGTTAAGGTTTCCTATGACATTTTCTAATGGATGGTTCCTAGATTCCTTAATATTGACTACTTCGTCAATTTCTAAAGTTTCATCCTCAATGTCATTTTCTAAGTTTTTCTTTTCAGTAACCTTAATTGCTTCTTCTTCATCTAAGTCATCATCCACCAAGGGTGATGTCTTAGAGGGTGGAGGAGTTTCATCGAATGTCATGTTGAGTGATTCTTTAATTTTCATGGTGTGTTTATTAAGGATGATGTAGGCTTTACTATTTTGGGAGTAACCTAAAAAGACACCTTCGTATGACTTTGGGTCAAACTTAGCAAGGTAGTCTTTGGTGTTTAAAATGAAGCACTTTCTTCCAAACACCCTAAAGTAATCAAGAGTATGTTTCCTACCTCTCAAGAGTTCATAAGGTGTTTTACCTAAGATGGCTCTAATTAGGATTCAGTTGAGGATGTATGTTGAGGTATCTACGACGTTACACCAAAACTTTTGTGGTAACGATTGTTCATTCAACATGGTTCTACTCATTTCTTGTAGTGTCCTATTTTTCCTTTCTACCACGCCATTTGATTGTGGAGTACGTGGAGCCGAGAAGTTATGTGTAATACCAATACCCTACCGTGGTCCGTCCTAATTGACATTATAGAACAACCTAGTTAGTTTTGTACTTTCTTACTAAAGATTTTAAATTGCTCGAAAGCGTCGATTTTGGCTTTGAGCAATCTTGTCCATGTATACCTAGAATAGTCGTCTAATATTACTAAGGTGTAGAGGTTTCCTCTGTAACTCTGTACGGCGGATGGACCAAAGAGATCCATGTAAAGGAGTTCTAAGCATCTAGTTATTGAGACTATATTCTTAGATTTGTGGCTAGCGTAAGCTTGTTTTCTAATTTTTCAAGCATCACAAAAGTGTTGATCAAACTTAAGCTTAGGTAAATTTCCTGACTATTCCTTAATGTCCGGAACTTGAATTAGACACATATTTGTGTGACCTAATCTCCTATGCCACAAAGTGGAGTTTTCTACAATCGTTGTAAGACAAATTTTGTCTTTCGGATTCTTTCCTAATTTCATCACATACAAGCCGCTTTTCCTAATACCTCTACCTATGACTTTTCCATCCTTAGTGATTTCACTATCATGTTTAGAGAATATTACTTTACACTTATTATCACATATTTGACCTACACTTAGCAAGTTAAATTTTAAATTATTTATATGCTCCACATTATCTATATTAAAAGAGTTATCAGAAATCGTACCTTTTCCAATGATGTTACCACGAAGATGACTACCAAAAACAACATTACCCCCATTGTATGCCTTGTAAGTTAAGAAGAGCTTTTGATTTCCCGTCATGTGTTTGGAGCATCCACTATCTTTTATCTATTCCTCAAGCTCCAAATTGATCACAAGGCATATTTAATTATATAACACAATAGCTCAAACATTTGGTCCCCAATATCTCATGTGTCCAAAGTTGTTAGCATTAAGCATCCCTTGCATTTGTTGCATTTGGTTGGGATGTGGGAATGGAGGACACATTCCCCATGGCATGTAACTTTGAGGTTGGAAGTTATTCCAAGTTACGGGAAAGCCATTTGGACGATTTTGTCGTCCAAGATTTCTTTTTGGTTGCGGTGTTCTAGATCGAGAATAAGAGTTATTAGTTCTCCTAGGAGGTGGAGTTTTCGATCTAAAGTTTGGTTTGGAAAATCCAACTCTGGGTTTTAGAGAAGGTTTATAAAACCGTTTAACCTCATCATCACTAGCAACGGGAATTTTAATATTATTAACCATTATATGTTTTGGTCTAGGACCCAAAATGGATTTGTAAAAAGAAACATAATTTCCATTTTTTGACAAATAGACTGGCAGTCCTTGATTTACTTTGGGGACCGTTTGTACATTATGGGGGTCGCCATCAGCACATAGGGAGCCGCCACCAGAGGATGTTTCATTTTGAGATTTTACAAATTCTATTTTCTTAGTCCCGCTTGTTGATGCTTCAAATGAGTTAAACCCTAGATCCGATTTATCTCCGGAGGGTATTTGAATACTAAGCATTTCATTTAGAGAGTGTGTACTCTTTTGAAATTAAGTTAGCTTTGGAGCTTCATCTTTCTGTTTTTCGTTGTCAATTTTAAGTGTTTGACAAGTTGTACATTCGAGATCAACTTTCTTGTTTTTCTCGAGTTTGGAAAACTTGTCTTTTTAACTCACTAATTTCATTTTCTAGACTATTCCTAATAGCTTTTAGATGTTTTTTCTTAGTGATTATTTTTAGACTCATCTTACACAACCTATTATATTCACTATCTAAGATAATATCATCTATTGACTAGTTCTCATCACTAAAGTAAGAGGATTCAAAATGTACCTCACTAGATACATGAGCCATGAGACAAGTTTCGTCTGTAGCCTTTTTATCATCTTTCTCACCGCTATCGCTCCAAGAACCTCCGACAAAAGCATTTTGGTTCTTGTCTCTTGGTAATTTCGGGCATTCTTCGATAAGATGATTCGGGTCTCTGCATCTAAAACATTTCCTATCACTTTTGTCGTTCTTATCGTATCAGATTATTCGGAATGTCTTTTTGTCATTCCGTGGTTGTCTCACGAACCTACCTCTTCTCTTGAAGAACTTCTTGAAGTCTCTAACCGCCATGGCGTACTTTTCGTCTTCACTCCGAAGTTGAACTATTCTTTATCAATAATTCCTTTTTTTAGCCTTTAAAGCAAGGGATTTCCTTTCTCCTTTAGCATTAACTATTTTAGAATCTTTCTAAATGATCATCTCGTAAACTTTGAGGTTCCCGATGAGTTCATTAAGTAATAGCGATGTCAAGTATTTTGACTCTTCGAATCGGCCAACCTTTGCTTTCCATTTAGGAATGTATAGCCCCTAAGAAACGATCTAAAGAGTTCTTGCTAAAGTAACCCTTTATCAAGAGCCTTTTTAGGACTAGTATAATAGTATTAAAATCTAAAAAAGCACTATCTATAATTCACTTCGAAAATGACGAATTCTTTATACTGTTTACCAAATGGTCAATCTAGTTATCTTGTACTTGACTATAACCTATTGAGGGGTGATTAACAAGGTTTCTAATTTCATTTTGCCGTATTACCCATGAAATTTCTTTCATATCTGTTCCTAGGCAGAAAGCGTTGTAAATCACCATTTTTAGCTTCGTTTTTTTTAGCAAGTCTCTTTTTGAGGATCATCATTTGTTTTATCAAAAGGACAAATCTCATCTAATTTTTGTTTTTTTGGATTATTTTGAATAGGTAGAAAATCACCCTCAGTAATAACATGCCAAAGATCAAGATCTTTTGATTTCACATATGTTTCGAATCTATGTTTCCAATAAATAAAACTATCACTTTCGAAAAGTGGTGGTCTTTGCATAGATTACCCTTCTAGATATTTGTCAGAATTCATAGATCGATCCACGCTTTAAAATACAATATATTTTAAAACTCTTGAGTGACCTCGACTTCTAATACCAATTATGGAAACTAGAAGGGGGTGAATAGTTTACCGGTTAATTGGCGTTTTAAAACTTTGCTTGTAAAATACTAGATTTGAGTAAATGCTAGATCAACCAACGATATGAACAACCAACGTATCTAACTAGTAATTCAATCAATATATAAACAATAAATATGAAGTGTAAATAAAAGATAAAAGATAATAGATAGAACAATCAAACCACAACACCGAGATTTATAGTGGTTCGGCTACGAAGCTCTTATCTCATTGTCACTTGATAAAGAAGGTGAAGAGAAAGCATTTGGATCACTGGAAACAATATTAACCAAGTTAGTGATTAAAGAATTATAGAGAGAGGTAGTAGGTTTTTAGAGAAAGAAAAGAGATCTGAAAAATTTATGCAAAGAGTCTGCCAACTGCTTAAGGAATAGTGCGTAATTATAGGCAAGGGGAGTAACGTCCACTGGGGCGTCCCGAGTCCCAGATATATCAGGGGGCCGTCCTGCCTATTTGAGGGCCGCCCTAGGTAAGACCACTCCTATTTTTTGGCTTTTTGTGGGGAGCTATTTTCTGGGGCCCAGACTTTTCTATTTTGAGGGAAACCAATGTTTTAATAAAACATTTCTTTTCAAATTAAAAACATATTGTATATAATTACTTTTGTAAAAATGTATGTTACAACTATAAAAATTAATGTTTTAGACATAAGGATTTAACTTTGATCACTAATCATTTTACAATTTGTTTAACATACCATTAATTGATTTCCGTCGAAATGGAATTTAACGACTAATAACGGGGTATAAGTATATTTAAAATCAAATAATGTTTTTACATTTTTGGCAACTTCCAAAACATCGAGGCGTCAAAAAATAAAAATAATATTTGTTAGAACATATTTGTATTAACAAAACCAAAAGATCACTATATGATTGGTCAATCATTCCAACTTCCTATATTTACATTCGATTAAATGCAGTGTGTTGGCGCGTAAACATGAGGTGCATATCTGTTGAAGCAGTGCCAAGGAAATGGCGCAGCGACGCAAGCGATACGGATGCCGAAAGTAAGCAGGAAAAAGAACTGAGGTGTAGGTGAATCGATTCTTTATATTTGTTGTTGTCACTTGGAATGTCCTAATGTTTAGAGATGTTGTACAAATTGTGTTTTAACTCCTGCGTGTGCGCCTAAGCAAAACATGTTTAATCTATACATTGATTGAATTGTTATGAACTATTTCATTAACATGGTAGTAGTTATTAAATTTTTATTCATATACAGACTGAATAGTTTATATGTGCAGACTGATAATATACAACAATTTATTTTAGTTAAGCAGTAGTTCATTCATGTTGACTACTATTTGCTTTGCTCATTCGTTGAATATTGTTCAAGTTTAGTGCATTTCCCCTTGATAGTTGTCGCACTTAATTAGTACCATAATAGTTAGTTGTGTATACATACTTTGTTTTTTTACGAGTCAATGCACCTTAGTCGCGTAAATGTATACCAATAATATTATAGAATCCGAGGCCTTCTAAGACATTATTTGAGGCCTTATAAGAATGTTATATTAGATAGGCGGATACAAGGACGAGGTTCATTAATACTATTTTTAGTTTCCTACAGTGGTTTGAATTTGCTCGATCAATAATTTAATTTCCTCACTCAAACTCAAAATATCAATAATTAATTAAGCAACTCAAACTAAAAGAGTATCAAATAAGTACCTGCTTATCTGTTTAAAAATAAGCACCAACCAAATCTGAATATATTAAAGGCGAGACTAAGAATATTGCATTTCAGTTGTAGGTAGAACAATTGTTGTAAAATGTAACTTTTTTTATGTGCGCTTTGGATAATAGGCTAGGAGATTTTCCACAACACCCAGCTTTTACCATTTCGAGGATGACTTTAGATTGCTCTCGTTCTACCATTGTTGCGTTTATGCTTCACAACCATTGATGAACCCAATCAGTAATTTGTGTTTTTAAGTATTGCTTTGGTGACATACATGTGTTGGAAAACTAAGATGAAAAGAGTTTAGATCTCAGTGCAGTTTTACAGTTGCGTAGTTTATCATATGCAGAACCCTGTGATGTCCAAACCTTAATTATTTCTGCATTTTTATGTGGGTGTCGCAGGTTTACGTTTTTGCAGAAGACAAGTAATCGTTTAATCATTTATCATTTAAAACTAACCATTTACACATGTATTTTTTCATTTCTTATTTGCATCATTGATGATGATATCACAAATTAAGATCTAGATGAGAATCTAAAGAGAAACTAAAGAGAGAAAGAGAGTAGATGGCACTTGTAGAGAGAGAAAGTAGAATAACATAAAATAGGAGTTCTTACAATTGACCAACACCCTCTTCATGGCATGGATAGGGCTTATATACTTCCTAAAGTGGACGGAAAGCCCATGGATATTCCATGGGCTTGGCCCGGTTAGCTTACACATAATCGAACGATTGGCTATGAGCTACAATATACTATTTTGGCAGTGACTGAGTCTTTTCTTGATTCCTAACAATCTCCCCCTAAGGGAGGTCACACCAATTTACAAAAACTTAAGCCCAACATTTTATGAATGACTTTGGTCTTGCTTGTATTCTTAATTTATTGATCTTTATCTTGCATTAATATGTAGTGAGCTTGATCTTGAGCTTGCTCCTACTTGCATAATAAACTGTGATCTTGAGCTTCTTTGAGATCATCAGCCAAACATCATATCTTTGTGTTATCTTGTAATCTTTTGCCTCCTTGTGATCTTGTGACCTTCAGATCCACATGCTCATACCTTTCTTTATCTTGAAAGCTATTGGATTATCTCCTTAGGATTGCTTCATCTTGAATACATAATGACTTCAAGGAAGATCTTTTGAGTATCAGAGTAGCGGAAGACTTGAGTAACATGTACTTGAACTTTCATCATATCTTTATATTTGTCTATCGAGTATAAGCATGCGATTATGAAATTGACTATGCTGAAACGAGGTATCTCCATATCCATCTTTACATGACCCTGTAATAAAACAGTTAGCAATAGAGCTTGTAGACGAATATGGCTTTATCATTTGCTCGAGTTTGGTTGGATTAACCTCTGGTTCCGTAAGGACCGACCTGTGATCACCTAGATTCAAATTAAGAAGAATCTCCTTGACAAGATTTCCAACATAAGTATCGGATCTTCTGATGTGTGAACATCATAATTACCTTACTTGCTTGTTCTCTTTATCGGAATATCTTAAAGCAGACATAACGATAAGAGTGAATCGGTTAGTTACTATCTTACCGATTAAGTCATCAATTCATAATCTGGACCGAATCGATATCCAGAGTCATAAGTTTAATCCATATAGGATCTCATAAGTCATATACCGCAGAGCTTGTTTGATGTTAGCTCTGGAAGGATTTCCATCGTCATTATGAATACTTAAGTATCACTCTGTTGTTCTGGCAAGATAACAAGGATAATGCATAAGACTCTTAATATTTTACTTGTTTTCATAGTGTATGAAGAACAAGTTAATGGTAGATAGTGTCCTAGTAAGATTTATAGATGATCTCTTATGGCTCTAGACTCAATAGTGCACTTTAATTTTAGTAATCAGAGGCTAGAGTTGACTGCCACCTTTTCAATACCAACTTACTCGAAGTGAGAAAGTCGATAGATAACGTGTTTAGTCTCTGTGAGAATTGAAACATAAATCTTTTAAGAGATTTTGAGTGGCTAGGGAGGATTGTGCATTGTATCACTGAGTCTATGATGTCTATCTTCAATACCAGACAATAGCTTAGTGTTTCTGATGGCATATATATTGACCCGATTTCTGCCTAAGTGTAAGGAGGGATTCTTTCTTTTCACCCTTTATCTTTACATTTCCTTTTCATTCTTCAACCCCGTCAATGCTTACCAAGACTTCATCACTAACACCTTATTGGGTTTATTCCAGTGTTAGCTCTGTCTTAGTCCACATTATTCCCCATTCTCACTATTACTTCTTTTGTATCACACCTAAGGACTTCTATACTATCTAATGGAATGTCCCTGGGTAGATCTCTCCGGTTCTGGTTGGATCATGGAACAGATACCTAATCTTAACCACCTTATAACTCCATAAAATTAAATACATGGTCAGTCTTTTGGATATCTCCATTCTTGCCGTTAAAACCATTTTGAAAAAAATCGATCAAGGTACTTGTGATATAAATCAAAGCTTTTGTACCTTAATGTTTTCATCTTCTAAAAATGCTCACCCTGCATATGTGCATCGATTATCGAAAGCCTTTTACACATACAAGGGAGAAGCTAACACCTAAGTCCTTTTAGATACGTTTATTAGTTGCATAGTTTTTAATCACATTTTCTCCCCTTATCCAAAATGTCAAAATCTTTTGATATTTGGGATATCAATTGATTAAGACTGTATGGGGGAGAGATATTA
>BQNB010165498.1:0-11404 GCA_026074375.1 Tanacetum coccineum | reverse complement strand
TCATGTTTATCGTTCTCTGCTACAATATTTCGGTAACTCTTTGTGTGAGTTTCTGAGTTCGCATCAGATTCAGTGGGTCAGCAATTAGTTTATGTGCATTGAATATGGGGGCCAATAACAGTGTGCAGGCGTTTGGTTCTGTAATGTCTGTTTTTGGTTCAGTGTCTCTGCAGTGGTCCGGCTTCTACTGGACTTTCCTCTTTAGGCGCTTACTGGCATGTACCAAGGCCAACACTAATTATTCCATTGACGTGTAATTTATTTCCAGACCCCTTAATGCCCTGCTGACAAAGTATATAGGCATTTGTTTAGCTTCTCTTTCTGTCATCAGGACTGCACTTACCGTTTCTTTCGCTGGCGCTAAATAAACGATAAGTTCTTCCTTTTCCATTGGTGCGACTAACATGGGGTGCTCAGCAATGAGTTGTTTCATTTTTTTGAACGCTTTTTCAGCTTTCGCGGTCTAATGAAAGTCTATTTTCTTTGTGCACTTTTTTAAAGTTTTGAAGAATGGTAACGATTTCTCTGCTGATTTGGCTAAGAACCTATTCAGACTTGCTAGCTTTCCGTTTAACTTTTGCACATCTTTTAAACATTTTGGGGATGGAAGACTTAGGACAGCATCTACCTTATCCGGACATACTTTCAACCATCTGGTGCTAACTTTGTATCCTAAAAACATTCCTTCCTCTATCCTAAAGGTGCACTTTTTAGGATTTAGTTTCATATTAATTTCCCGAAAGGTTTTGAACGTTTCTTCAATGTCTCTGACTATTTCCTCCTCCGTGCGGCTTTTGATAACAAGGTCATCTACATATACCTCGAGATTTCTGCCGATCTGCTTATGGAATGCCTTGTCCACTAGGCGCTGGTAGGTAGCTCTAGAATTCCTCAGTCCAAAGGGCATTTTTGTGTAGCAGAATATTCCTTGACTTGTGATGAAAGTTGTTTTCTCTTAATCCTCTTTTGCCATTTGTATTTGGTGATAGCCTTTGTATGTGTCCATGAAGCATTTAAAAGGGAATCCGCATAGGGATTCCACTTTCCAGTCTATTTCTGGTAACGGGTAACCATCTTTTGGGCATGCCTTGTTTAAGTCTTTAAAGTCAACGCACATCCTCCAGCTATCATCATGCTTTTTCACCATCACTGGGTTAGACAACTAGTCGTGATAGTGTACCTCCTTTATAATTCTTGCTTCCACAAGTTTTCCTACTTCATGTATTGCCTGGTTTCTTTCAGCTGCTTGCCCCCTTTTCTTTTGTCTAATCGAAGAGCATCCTTTCCGTACGTTTCAACGATGTTCCGCGATATGCCTTGGGACACCCGTCATGTCTGCAGGCTTCTAGGCAAAAACAACCAAGTTCTGCTAGAGCAGGTCACACAGCTTGCTGCGACCCTCTTCTGTGAGCGTAGAGCCAATCATTATTGTTTGCTCCAGATGTTCTGGGTTTATTGCACCTTGAACCTTTCCTATACTATTCGCTTGACAGCCGGAAGGTTCCCTTCTGGTTCGTAGACCAAAGCACATTCCAGCGGAACCAATTTACTGCTCTTTAGGGTAATTACCCCTTCTTCCACTAGCAGTTTCAATATTCCATGGGCCGTTGATAGAACGGCCTATAATTTTCTAACCCTTGGTCTTTCAATAATTCCATTGTACGGAGATGGTGACCTTACGACCACAAAATTCATCCAGGCTGAAGTAGAATGGTCTTCGTCTCTAATTTTTACCAATAGCTATATTTGCCCTATTGGCCATATTATCTTACCACTAAACCCAATCAAGGGTGTGGTAGCTGGCATTAATTAGTTTTGATTTCCGGACGAAGACAACTGACACAATGTTCATATAATATTTCTCAGGCTGACCCACCATCCACATACATGCGGTGTATGCAATGGCCCCTATCTCTAATTCAATTATCATTGGTCCCTCTTTTCCCTCATCTTCGCCTAAAGGTGGGAAAGAGATATATGGATTAGGAGAAAAACTTTATGTAATTTTTTGCCTAATAATTCTCTCCTAGGGTTGAACCATTAGTATGGCTAACGCTTTGTCTTTCCCGGAGGTTTCTCATTTCTTTGCTACCTTAGGCTGCTCCTTTCCGCTATTTTGTTTGAGCTCTTTTACTAGATGCAACAATTTTCCTGCCTTAATCATTTCTTCAATTTGTTTTTTCAAGTGCATGCACTCGTCTGTGCTATGTCCTACTTCCCTATAAAATTCGCAAAATTTAGCATGGTTCCGCTTCTCAACAGGGGTTGTCATTGGTGGCGGAGCTTTGAACTTTCCTTTCTCCAGAGCAAAAATTTATTTGGGGGTTTTTGTGAGGAGCGTGAACCGATCTTGCTTTCTTTCCGACCTTTGCTGTTTCCGGAAACCCCCCCCCCCTTCTTGAAATTTTGCTTCTGGTTTCCTTCTTGCTGTTTCCATGATGGAAATGATTTTTTCCTCTCATGATTCGAGGCTACCACCTCCCCCCTGAGGAAAGATGTGGTTACTCTCATCATTTCATCAACCGTTTTTGGGATTTTATCATGGAGACGCTTGATGAGTTCAGGGTTTGTGATACCATGCACGAATCCAGAGATTCTCATGCATTATGGTGCTCCCTTGACGTCCCTGCTTTCTAATTTGTACCTTTTTACGAAATCTTCCGTGGACTCTCCATCCAGTTGTTTGATGTTATGTATTTCTAGAGGATCTTTGATGCATTTCTTTTGCTGGAGGTAGTTTTCCAGGAATGCGTTCTTCAAGTCATCATAACTGTCTATTGATTCAGGTGGAAGGTCGTCGAACCATACTCTCGCGTTTCCTGTCAGCGTGGAGTTAAACATGTGACACCAGGTTGGCATAGCCCATCGTTCTTTTTTTGCAGCCGCTTGGAAGATTTTTAAGTGATCCTCCAGATCTTCGCTTCCGTCATATGTTTTAATATGGCTGGGCATTCTTGTTTTTAGGAAATCAAATTAGCGGATCCGAGGTGTAAAAGGATCTTTTTCTTCGCATACCCATGGTTGGGATAAGTCATCCTCTTCCCTACTTAACTTCTTCCTTCTCGATCTTGATTTCCAATGTCTGCCTCCACTATCCTCACTTTTTGAGAGTACGTCCGTGTTCCTTGAATAAGAGTGTCGGTTGTAGCTGTCTAAACGTGCGGACACGCTCTTTCCTCTGCCACCCAGCCTTTTGAACATGCCTCCTTCCTTTCCTTTCTACGTTTTCCTTGGTGATCTTGACCGATCGCGCTTTATCCTTGAGAAAACACTTGGGCCAGGTCTAGGGCTGCGGGAGCGCCTAGATCTGTGCCTTTTTTCGTATTCCTTGGTACTCATTGTCCTTGATTCGGAATACCGTGATGTTCCAGAGCACCCTTCGAAGTTAAGTCGAGCATTCACTTCTTTTAGCTTTTCGTTTCTTTCTTTCTCTTTATTAAACTTCTCAGTTATGATTGGTAGCAACTAATCATAGTTTTTGTCGCAATACTCCCGGAGGGTTGCGTCTGACGCAGGCCTGCCTCGGTCTTGCGGTGTTGGCTCTTTTCCTTTCCCCACCGTATTCCGAACGGCTGACGTGGGCTGGCTGGGGGCGGAATGTTCATGATTGCTCATGGTGAGTATTTTTGTAGAACGCAGTTGTATCCTGGTCCCACGGATGACGCCAACTTGTTAGTACAAAATATGTTACGGGTTGATAAAATGGATTTGGGTGATTATTTGGTAGGCCCAATGGGAGAGATCTTGTACTAAATCAAGTGAATAAATGAGTTCCTGCATAATCAAAGGTAAACCGTTAGTCTTTCCGTGGGGACGGACCCCACAATTGGACTCCGGCGTGAGAGTAAGTACACATATTTGTCAGAGAAATGTCAAAGTGTGCGTGTGAAACATGATTGGAGAATTGTATCTTTTGGGGTGTGAGAGTACCTCCTTTTTATAGGTGAGCCAAATACTAGGTTTTTCGATTATTTCGCTTGGGTTTGTTGGGCCGAAGTGGGACCCTTGTCAGGCAAGGATCCGCTTGTAATCGTGTCTTGCGGATATGGGTTTAACTAGCGGACTTCCGCTGTCCTGCGGAAGTGTCCTCCGGAAACCCCTTATCCGTATTTGTCACTTTCGGACCGTTTCCGGTTTGTCCTAGGCTTACTTTGGTCCATCGTGTTTGTTAGTTATCTTATTGGGCTTGGGCCCATATGTGATTTATGTAAACCAGGCCCGGAAGCCCATTTTACATGTGAGGTTTATGCAGTCCAGGCCCAAAGGCCTGCTATACGTAATATACGTCATCATATATTGTTTCATAAAGGGAAAAACGAGCATAGGTATAGAACTCGATAAAAGTATGATTTTATAAACCATTATGTTCAATCATGAGGTGGAAAAACAAACGGTTAACATCGGTCTTGATGACATTAATATTGCATTTTGTTAAAATTACTCAAAGATGGTATAACGGTAAAATGATTTGTGATTATCACTCTAAAATGTGTGAGGTTTCAAGTTCGATTTTTGCTAGGTGCAAACAATCTTGAAATGGTCACACCGACCTTTTGAAAAGAAAGGACTTTACATGGTTTGAGTCTGTGTGACGGTAGGTTCAAATCTCGTAGATATGTCGGCCAAAAAATCAAAAACCATGGTTAAAAAGATTATATATGGCATTGTGTTACACTTTTATTAGGTGAAAAAAAGAGTGATATGTGTGATGTCTTAGCGATGCAAAGTGGGTTAAACATTAGACAGATCATAGTTGTAACTTGTTTATGTAATAGTCACTTCAACAACATTTTATTTAGATTTCCAATACAAAAGTTATGAAAAAATCTTTCCTATCAAGTCGTTAAAACATTATTTTTCCACTATAATTATTAAGTAATATCTATATTAACATATTATTATCTACACATCGATATTTAATATTTACTCATAATTTAACAAATTCCTTATTACTAATTCAAGGAAAAGACCCTATCTAAGTAAAACAAAAAAAGGACACACCATTTTTGTGAATATGCTGTTTACATGACTAAAATGAATTGTTCCTTTATTAAGGGAGTCTTGAATTCCATTTAATTCAATCATATCATCTCCTTCGCATTTACATTTTGCAACTCCAAACCACCACTTGATCACAATGGACCAAACTCAAGAACAAATCAAATTCTTGGGAGCATTAGGCATTTTCGATCGATCTTTCAAAATAGTATTCATCTTTAAGAAACTTTTCGCTGAAATAACGTTCATTCTAGTGTTCTCCCTTGCGCTCGTTTTCATATTAATTTTGAATGTTAATTACGAACTCTACGTTTTTTGTTTGTCGATCAAAGTTTTATTCATGAAGTTTAGTGTTTACTATACTTTGTAGAGTTTGTACTATACTAAAATATCTTTTAGTTATAACATGTTTGAAAAACCTTCACTAGTTTTCTATACAAAAAGAAAATAGAAAAAAAACCTAAGTGTTGAAGAGATTTGGATTTTGAATTCATCTTAGACAAGGACACTTTTATGAATTGAAATACTACAAATAGAAAGCTGTAGGAGTTTTTTGGAAACTAAACAATACACACTAAAATGGTTTATAGATCGAGACGGGATATAAATTTAAGATGAATTTGCTAGACTTATTTGATTTTTTTTTAAATGATTTCCGATCTTTTTTATAAAGATATTCATAACAATGACAATCACAAATATTATGTTTATTAGCCAAACTGTTGATATTCTTAACTCCATATTGTGTAGAATCTCATTATATAAAAAAGAAAGTCTTCTAGCAAGGTTAAACTTTTTAGAAATGCCTGTTAATCTAAGATTAATATGGACTTTAGGAAAACCTAATTATTTTTAACATTGATTATAAATGCTAGATATGATATAAATTTTTTGCGGGCTTCGGCTTTTCTATTGCTAAAAAAAGGTTTGTAAGCTTTTATTTCAAGGTTTTTTCTTATTATTTCCATTAGTGGTGATCTAAACTTTTGAGAATGGGTTTTACGTAATTGCCCTAAACGCGATTTTGTTATTAAAGCAATATATAAAATTCACGCGTGTTGATTCTAAGGTTGAATTTAGCTGCGTGATTTTTTGGCATGTTAAAAAAAATAACATCAAACTAGTACGTTATAGTAATATTTATGGTATCTTCTAAATCTAGACGGTGGAGAATACATACGTACACCACACGTTTCTACACAATATAAGTACATGCATGCATGGTCTCTTCATCTCTTGTAATTGCTTTCAAGTTATCGATCGACCCTTGATCATAAAACTATTCATGTTCTTCGCTAACAAGTTCTGCGTTTTTTTCTTCTTCTTCTTATAATTGATCATGAAAGGTTCAATCAGAGCTCGCGTATCAGGTACGTAATATGAAAAATATCGTGTATAATCATCAACATCATGCATGCTTACTATTTTAGTTAAATATTAATGCGAGTGAACAATACTATGCTAAACTATACCCGTGGTAAACTATACTATGCTTGTCCAAAATCAAAGGTGAACAATCACATGTTTTTTATTTGTGTAATATACAAATAATCTGGTTAGTTGTTAAAAATTGATTTCTTTACTCTTTAACAACTTCGAGAAAATTACTTTCGATGTGATTTTTTTTATGGAAAGAGGATCGAGTCCGTCTACTGATGAGTTCTCTTGGAGCTTCATCGACTCCAAGTTATTCTGCAGGACCTTGAACGACTCCAAGCTATTCTCTAGGACATTCAACACCTCAAAGCTATTCTCCGTGACCTTCAACACCTCAAAGCTATTCTCCGGGACCTTTAAGAAATGCAGAGTGCTCAAACTGCAAGCACTTGCTTTGTAAGACAACGGTACTCAAGGCAACAGTTGATATGTATATGCATCCGGAACAACACACAGTTAATTCAGCTGCACTACTTCACAAAATTTACAATGACATAGGAAAACTTGATTTGGAGTAGTTTGTCATTTGGAATGTAATTCGTATGCTTCCTTGTTTAAACTTTTATGACTTTTCTACTGTAATTCGTATGTTTTATGGTTTAAACTTTTATCGACTTTTGTAATGTAATTCGTATGTTTTATTGTTTAAACTTTTATCGACTTTTGTAATGTAATTCGTATGTTTATTCTAAGTCGCGTATGATTATCGGTCTAATATTTTAGATATGCTTAAGTGTCTGTTTGTAAGTCTCGTATGTTTGTAAGTTTTGCTTGTGTTCTTACATGTGGTATGTATAATATTTTAGCTAAATAAAACGTGGTTCTTAAACTGAACCGTACAAAACCGAATAAAGTCCCCGGACCAAGATACGAAATGATTTTTTATTCATTTCAATTTAATTATTTATTTATAAAATATATAATTACTAATAATAATTTTATATTTTATATTTTGTAATATATGCAATTACTATAAATAAAATCACAAAAACATACCCGGGCGACATGTCGCCGGGGATTACTTGAGCGGGAACAGATCCCGCCAAGTTTTCGTTGCCTTTTTTTGAGTCAACGTAATTCAACAAGAAAACAAAATTATCCCCGGTGACATGTCGTCGGGGATATTACAGGCCACGTCACCCTTTCAATATAGTTAACTAATGACTTTGGTTAAAAAAAGTCAACGAAGTCAACAGAGATTCCCCGGCGACATGTCGCCGGGGATAATGTAAGCAAAATCTCAAATGGCTAATGACTTTGCTTAAACTCGGTCAAGACTGGTCAACACTATCCCGGGTGACATGTCGCTCGTGATAGCTAAGCGGGAAATTTTACCGCCTATTTTTTTGGTAGACTTTTGGGTCAAACTTTAACCACACTATCCCAAGTGACATGGCGCCCGGGAAACTCTCTTCAAACTTTGACTAAAAAGTCTAGCAGAATTGGTGCCACGTATGACGTATTTTTTTCGTCTAGCGATGTTTTCCGGGCAACAATTGTTTCCCCCGGATAACATCGTCACCCGTTCTACTTTTTCTTGTAGTGTACAATATTAATATGTGCTTTTATAAGAAAATATAGGCTATCTAAACAAGTTGAGTTTGAGACATAAGCAAAAGTTCAATTTTATATATGCATCACACGGGTATGAAATTATACAATACGTGACATGAGTAAAAGTTTAATTTTTTTCATAAAAAACAAGCCGATGCAACGCATTGTATGATTAAGTAGTAAGGATGTAAAATTAAGTTTAAAAGTGATTGTACGATGATTATTGCAATTCAAATTACACATGACCTCCTAAGACGTAACACTTAAATTGTACACCTCTTAGATAACATTAGTACAATTAATATGAAGTTGAAACCGTAAGAAATATAAAAAGAGTGTAACAATCAAATTTTTCCCACAGACTCAGCCCGGTGCAACGCACGGGTGTCACCAGCCTCATGTTGCTTATAACTTACAGACATATCTATTTAAACATATTGTTCATGTTTTATGTTGATTATTAAAAATTCTAATATAATAATTTTCATTTGTGACAAGTCATTTTGTGAAAGACTCTTTGTAAATATTTTGTGGATATAGCATTTTCAATGTTTATAATAAAATATTATTATCTACACATCGATATTTAATATGTACTCACGATTTAACAAATTCTTTATCACTATTTTTCAAAGATGTATTTTCTTAGAAAATAACACCTACACGACGACACATGAGTGATATAACCATAAGTAATTTTTTTATATATTAACTAACAAAGAGTGGGCCCGTAATGCTGATGTGGCACTCAAACCGGTAGTATTGCCTATTTTAGCAAGTCATAACAAGTTGCATCGGTAATCCTGATATATTTCAAAGTTCGTTACCTAACATTAATTTTTTTGGAATGTACGTTACCTATTCGTAGGCTTAAGTGTTTTGAATGGCTCAAGGCGCACTAAGGCGCAAAGGGCTTATGAAGCCTTGAGGCGAGGCGCAGATCAAGGCGCGAGTTTCATGAATGTGAGTCACATTAAATTGAAGTAAATTATAATAGTTTAGACGAAAATTTATAGATTAATGATGACTTAAATAAAATTAAAATAATTAATATATCTAAAAAATTATACACATAGTTTATGTAATATCTATATTAACATATTATTATCTACATATAGATATTTAATATTTACTCATAATTTAACAAATTCCTTATCACTATTTTTCAAAGATACTGTATTTTCTTAGAAGCAACCTTATTACTAATTCAAGGAAAAGACCCTATCTAAGTAAAACAAAAAAAGGACACTCACCATTTTTGTGAATATGCTGTTTACATGACTAAAATGAATTGTTCTTTTATTAAGGGAGTCTTGAATTCCATTTAATTCAATCATATCATCTCCTTCGCATTGTCATAAATAAGACAATGTTGGTTGAATTTGTTCATTGTCATAAGTGTCTTTTAAATCATTGTTGCTTGAATCACAAACCTTTGTTCCTTCCCAAACAGGAGGAAGCAAGGAATATGTAGTGGTAAACTTTATATGGATTCTTGTAATAGGTAAGCTGATCTATTTGAGTTTAATTGATCATACATTCGATAAAAGATTAATCTCAACTCTAATTTATGTATAAGGATCTAATTTCTGTTTTTCTAAACATCATGTATAGGATTTTCAATTGCCATAGCAGGAATTATGCTTATATTTTTAATGATATATTGCTGTAAAACAAAGAGGTTTCGTAAAGCTTCGAAAGCCTCAAATCGTCAAATAGAAATGTTCATTAGAAATTACAGAGATTTGGCACTGAAAAGATTCAAGTATTCAGAAATCAAGAAAATGACAAACTCGTTTTGCGAGAAACTGGGAAAAGGAGGGTACGGGAGTGTCTACAAAGGAAACTTGCCTGGCGGGCAACTAGTTGCAGTGAAGCTGTTGAGTGAAGCCACAGGGGATGGAAATGATTTTATTAACGAAGTCGCTAGCATCAGTAAAACTTTACATGTCAACATAGTGACACTCTTAGGTTTCTGCATTGAGGGAAAGAAAAGAGCTTTGATGTACGAGTTCATGCCAAATGGATCCCTGGATAAGTTTTTTCGCAGTGATAGCTTACCATTGGACTGGAATACTTTATTTTCAATTGCAAAAGGGATTGCACGAGGTCTAGAATACCTGCATCGAGGTTGTAACACAAGAATTGTGCACTTTGACATAAAGCCTCACAATGTTCTCTTGGATGAAGAGTTTGTCCCAAAAATATCTGATTTTGGACTGGCTAAGTTGTGCAACAGAAAAGAGGGTATTGTGTCTGTAACGGGTGCAAGAGGAACTCCCGGATATATGTCCCCAGAAGTATTTTTCAAGAGTTACGGAGGGGCATCTCACAAATCTGATGTTTATAGCTACGGGATGCTGGTTCTTGAAATGACAGGTGCACGTAAAAACAAGAATGATAACTTGACAAGCGCAAGTGAAGCATACTTTCCAGAGTGGATACACAGGCAAGTAGAAGCTGGAGACAGTCTAGGGCTTGATGGGGTGACAACGGAAGAGGAAGATGAATTAGCCAGGAAACTGGTGACTATAAGCCTGTGGTGCATCCAATCAGATCCATCAGACCGCCCATCTATAAGTAGACTTGTGGAGATGCTGGAAGGAAACTCTGAATCATTTCAAGTTCCACCTAACCGCTTTTGGTCATCATCTCCAGTGAGTCTAGCCCAAGGAAATTTTCCATCAACCACACAGAGTTTAAGCAGTGACAGGGTATCATCATCTCCAGTGAGTCTAGCCCAAGGAAATTTTCCATCAACCACACAGAGTTCCCTTGGAGTGCAACCTATAGTATGAGAAGGCTACTGTCAAATTATCAAATAACCAATTCAACTAAGATTAGCATCATTTTTATCAACAAGTGAGTCTACTTACTATGCTGTGTGTAAAATTTAATGAATTTATGTTATTTGGTTGCGAGTCTGAGGTAAAAAAAAAAAACACTATATAATCCTCAACTAGAAAATAATATCCAGCAAAGTATTGTAATTATATAACCCGATGCTACTTCTTTAGACATTGTTTCTGGTTATGTATGGATCTCCAATAACTTTCTACCAAAAGTTATTCATTCAGGTTATTACTGTCAACTTAGGCCCTTGGATCGCTCCTAACTACACCACTAGTCGAGAAAATCTGACATGTTTTGAGTTATTCTAGAGCTATCTGTGATTCCAAAGCTAAAGATCATAGATCCACTTTTGTCCAAGTTATAACAGGGGAAATTAACTTTCTAATGGTTGGATAAAACGAGTAGGTTTACCCGCGCTCCACTGCGGAACGGTTACCGAACGTTGTTTTGTCATGGTTAAGAACTTGATCTTCGGGAGTGATTTTGTAAGTATGTCTGCTTTCTTTCTGATATTCTCCACTTACGAATTCGACTTGTACGTCTACTCTTTCAACGCATTCTG
>BQNB010165497.1:0-14215 GCA_026074375.1 Tanacetum coccineum | reverse complement strand
TACATCAAGCTCCTAGAGCTTGGTATGAGATACTTTCTTCTTTCCTGCTGGAAAATGGCTTTAGGAGAGGTACAATAGACGAAACATTGTTTATCAAGAAGAAAAAGAGTGACATTATGTTAGTCCAAGTGTATGTGGATGACATTATTTTTAGCTCTACAACGCAGTCTATGTGTATTGAGTTTGAAGATTGTATGCACAAAAGATTCCAGATGAGCTCCATGGGTAAGCTTACATTCTTTTTGGGATTACAGGTGAAACAACAACCTGATGGAATCTTTATTAGTCAAGAAAAGTATGTAGCTGACATCCTTAAGAAGTTTGATTTTTGTTCCATCAAAACAGCTACTACTCCTATTGTGTCAAATAAGCCCCTGGTCAAAGATTAAGATGTTGTAGATGTAGATGTGCATATATACAGGTCTATGATTGGTTCCCTGATGTATTTGACTGCATTAAGGCCAAACATCATGTTTGCTGTCTGTGCCTGTGCTAGGTTTCAAGTCACTCCAAAAGCTTCACCCTTAAATGCAATAAAAAGGATTTTAGGTACCTCAAACATCAACCCAAACTAGGGTTATGGTATTCTAGGGATTCTCCTTTTGAACTTGAAGCTTTCTCAGATAGTGATTATGGAGGCGCCAGTCTTGACAAGAAATCAACATCTCAGATAGTGATTATGGAGGCTCCAGTCTTGACAAGAAATCAACAACAGGTGGTTGTCAATTTCTTAGTAGAAGACTGATATCTTGGCAATGCAAGAAGCAGATGATTGTGGCAAATTCTACTACCGAGGCAAAATAAGTTGCAGTTGCTAACTGTTGTGGGCAAGTACTATGGATACAGAATTAGATGATGGATTATGGCTTTAATTTCATGAACACCAAAATCTATATTGACAATGAGAGTACCATATGTATAGTCAAGAATCCTGTCTATCACTCAAGGACCAAGCACATTGAGATTCGACATCACTTCATAAGGGATTGCTATGAGAAAAGATTGATAGATGTTATCAAGATTCACACTGATGCTAATGTTGCAGACCTTCTCACCAAAGGATTTGATGTCATAAGATTTATTTTTTTGATGGTTAGCATTGGAATGATCAATCTATAGTTGCATTAGTTCAGGGGAGGCAAGTCAGCAGATTATTTTGTTGTACAGTTTATGAAATATTTTAGTTAGCAGATAGATTTTAGATGAGATGATGATTTGGGATTCATTCTATTCATTGGAATGAAGATTGAGGGCTACCTATGGTGCTGAGTTAGTTAGTGCTGCCAGTTTGGTTAATACTGCCAAGCCAACACTTAGTACTGCTAGGCTTAGTTTGTGTTGCTCAAAAGTACTTCACGATGGAAATGATGTTTGGATTGGGTAAAATGATGCTGCTTGGATTGGTATTGGAGGCTATAAATGGTAGCTAATAAATTTGATGCGGCCAGGCAAATTTGATACTGCTAGGCAAATTTGGTGCTGCCAGGCAAATTTGGTGCTGCCAGGCAAATTTGGTGCTGCCAGGCAAATTTGGTGCTGCAAGGAAAATTTGGTGCTGTCAGGCAAATTTGGTGCTGCCAGGCAAAAGTTTGTACTGCTTGTTACCGTTACTACTGTTGGCGAGCAGAACAGATTTTCCTTAATTAAATATAACCGTTGAGATATTTCCGCCAACAAGTTACTTATAGGGGTCTATAGATTGAAAATTCTTGATCCTTCCTTCTATAACACTCTTTTTCTCAGATAAGGATTCAAATTTATTCAGTTGGTCATATCAAACCCTAAAGTAAATCTCTATAAAATCTCAATTCCGTCTACTAATCTATCATACTCTCCCAATCGATCATATCCCACATCTTAATCCATCTATTACAAGTTTCTATGGCGAATTTGGAGTTTGTTGATCAACATAACATGGTCGCGTGCTTAGAGAAGACAGAGGGAAACTCTAATTTTCATGAGATAGTGGACTTTCTTGCTTCTAGTTTTATTCATCATGCTCTCACTGTAAGTCTACCTATCTATACTTCCTACATTGAACAGTTTTGGAACACTGCCAGTTCCCAAACAGTTAATGATGTGAAGCAGATTAATGCTATTGTTGTAGCAAGGCAGTAGTAGTAACAAAGGCATCAATAAGAATTTCTCTTCTTTTTAATGATGCTGATGGTACTACTTGCCTAACAAATGAAGCTATTTTTCTAAACCTTGCATTGATGGGTTATGAGGGTGATTTTAATAAACTAACTTTTCAAAAAGCTCTCTTTTCTCCTCAATGGAAGTTTCTGATACATACCCTTCTACATTGTTTAAGCTCAAAATCTACCAGCTAGAATGAGTTTTCCACAAATATTGCTTCAGCTGTTATATGTTTGGACACTAATCAAAAGTTTAACTTTTCTAAACTTATTTTTGATGGTATGTTGAGAAACTTAGATAATACTAAAAAGAAATTTATTATGTATCCAAGGTTTTTAATGGTGTTTCTAAATAATCAAATTGAGCTTGGTGAGCCTTTTAATGATGTTTATCCTACACCAGCTCACAATCTGAAAGTTTTCACAAATATGTCTAGGAAAGGACTAAAATTTTTAGGAAAAATAACACCTCTGTTTCCCAACATGTTGACACATGCAGCAGAGGGTGAAGGTTCAGGAGAACCCACTGAACCTCAACCCACACCCTCTCCTACTCAACCTAGTACAGGAGACCAAACCCTTGAAACATCACCTAGCCATGCCACTACCCAAGACTCTAGAGACTCTTTAGAGGAAACTAATGGGAATGAAGGGGATCAGGTTCAGACACCTCATGATAGTCCTCTTTTAGGTGGTCACACATCTGACAGAGCTAAGGGTGCCCTGAACCTACAAGAATTATCTGTTTTATGTACTAACTTGTCCAACAGGGTTCTTGCCTTAGAGTCTATTAAGGATGCACAAGCTGCAGAGATCAGTGCATTGAAAATTAGAATCAAGAGGTTGGAAAAGAAGTGCAAGCCAAGCATCTCCCACCACAAGGCATGGTTAAAGAGTGTGCAAATGAAGAAGAGATTTGGAAAGAAGGAGTCTGTATCCAAACAGGGGAGGAAAAAGTCCAAACCTGAATCAACTTTGGATGACAGTACTGTCTTTGATGATCAAGATGCAGATCATGGTATGGAGTACATGGAAACTGAGGAAGCTGTGGATGAGGGGAGGCAAAGTGGTGAAACTGAGGAGGTTAAGTTGACTGATGATACAGAAGTTGTTGAAGACAAGGGCAGTGGTGATAAAGGAGGAAATGCTGAAGAACTAGTTAGTACTGCTAGACCAGAAGTTAGTACTGCTAGACCAGATATTGATGCTGCTAGGCAAGAAGATAGTGTTGTTGAGCCTAGAACTCCTCCTACAACAACAAGTATATTTGATGATGAAGATATCACCATGGCTCAAACATTGATTAAGATGAAGGAAGAAAAAGCTAAGGAAAAAGGAGTGTCAATTAAAGATGTTGATGATTCTTCAAGACCTGCAAGATCTATTCTCACATTGAAGCCACTTCCAACAATAGATCCTAAAGACAAAGGTAAAGGGGTCTTGAAGGAGTCACCAGTAAAGAAAGTCAAGAGAAGTGATCTGGATGCAGCTCAGATTGCTAAAGATGCTGAAATAGCAAGACTGGTACATGAAAAGGAGCTAGCAGAGATGGAAAGGGAAAGAGAGGAAAGACAGAGACAGGATCAAGCATCTGTGGACTACATTGCAAGTTTATATGATGAAGTTCAAGCTAAGATGGATGCTAGTGAAGAGTTAGCTGCTAGACTACAAATGGAAGAGAGAGAGATGTACACAATAGAAGAAAGGTCAAAGCTATTAGCAGAATTTTTTGAAAGGAGGAAGAAGTTACTTGCTGAAGAAAGAGAGAAAATTCAGAAGCTACACAAAGATCTTCTAAAGATTAGAAGTAGAAACCACCAACTAAATTAAACTGAGGACTTTGATGATGACTTTATCTAAAGAATATGGGTGGTTACAACACTCTCCTCAGCTGAAGTCATAAGACATTATGCAGAACTTTCCAAGGTTTTTATGAAAGACGGAAAAGGGTAAATGATGATTTCAAGCCTATAAGATTCAGTTGAATACTATAAAGATTCTAAAGAAGCACTGGTGTAAATAGCAAGAGGTTTCCTTGAAGAACCTAACCATTACTAAGGTTGAAGTTTTAATCAGAAGGACATGAAAGAGTATCAGGAAAGATCAGGCAAAAAACTAGAAGACAGCAAGAAAGAAGTCAAAAAAGACAAAAGACTGATGCTGATCGTGAAGAGGAAGATCAACTAAAGGCTTATCTGAAGATAGTTCCAGATGAAGAAGGAATAATAGATTATGAAGTCCTGGAGAAGAGATTTCTAATTACTAACTAGGAATCAAAATTCTGTGATTTTGACAGACATGGAATAGAGTGCATCTACTACAGAATCTTAGATCCTGATTGAAAAGTTCTAGTGATAAAAACTTTTTCTGAATTGGTGACTAGTTTTGATAGGCTAGATCTTGTGGAGCTATATAATCTGGTGATAAAGAGATTTGAAACAACTACTCCAGAAGGTGTTGATCTAGTTCTTTGGGGAGATTTAAGGATAATGTTTGATGCAAATGCAAAAGATGAACTCTGGCAGAATCAAGAAAGATGGAATCTTAAAGCGGATTTTTTATGAAAATTGTGTATTTATACCTTTAACTGAAATGGTAACTGAGATTCATATTTGCATAAAGGAAGTATTCCACTCAAAAAGAAGACACTTGAGAGAATGCTTCATTGAGGTAGTAGCTGGAGACTATGGCCAGTGAAGGTTGTAATGCTTATACTCTGCTTAGCTCATTAAAAGCAATTGATGAGTATGGAAGCCATAATGGAGTGATAAGGAATCTTTAAGTATTGGTTTATCCACCAACAACAAATGGTCATCAGTCACCATGTCTCACAACATCAAGAAAGCAGGCTAGTCAAAGCAAACTGCTTCTGAAAAGACTTCTTAAATCCGTTAATAGCTGAATAGTTTTCTGAAAAACTATATGTTCTCAAACTCATCATGCTTATCACAGTAAAGAGTATGTCTAGTCCAAAGCAAATGGCTCTTGGTAAAGACCTCCAATCCGTTAATATTGATAGTTTACTCAAAAACATATGGTTATATCAATGCACCATATTATTGCAATGAAGCATTGGCTATTCCAGAGCAAACGACTACTGGTAAAGAAATATCAAATATGTTTATGGCTGATAGTTTGCCAAAAACTACAAAGCCAACTTAGTTGGTATAGCTGTGTTGCTATGTTGGTGAGATGCTGAGATGGTGACCAAAGACTAGAAGCTAAAGAATTTCAAGTTTACTAAGTAACAAAAGAGTTCAAGAAAAAGCAGATTAAAGAGTAGCAATGTGTTTTTGGATACATCCTCCTAGTGTTCAAGGAAGCTCAAACAGAAAAAACTTAAAGGTCAAGTGAAACATCCATAGTTTAGTAGGGTGATTGTTGGGGTTCGAAGATCCTACAACTTAGTGCTAGCACTTATACAAGTTTACTACTGCCAGTTCACTTAGTGCTGCAAATTACGACTTGCTATAGACTCAAGAAAATAGTACAAGATAGTTAGTATTGTTAGTTTTTATAATAGTTAGTACTGCTAGTACATTGTTAGTACTGCTAGTATAGTTAGTGCTGTTAGTAGTAAGTTAGTACTGCTAGTTAGTACTGTTAGGAGATATGCATGAGTTATTATAGGAATAGATATGCATTCCTTGGTGTATAAAAGGAACCCTACGACATTAGTTAGATATAAATTTCATATACAAGTTTCACCAATATATATAGTTAGTAATATGTAACTAGCAGAATTAGAGAGCGTATAATCAAGATCTATTTTATTCATTGTTCTTCTTATCAATATAAGTTAGTTTCCACATAACTTATATTGTTCATAGTCATTATTTCTCTTGTAGTTTGTTTGGATCTATCCAGATAGGCTACCACCCTTAACAGGCTAGAAAGATCTATTCAGACTGATACCACTTGTTGATCCCAATCTGAATAGATCTTTCTAGCCTGTTAAGGGTGGTAGCCTATCTGGATAGATCTAAACAAACTACAAGAGAAACAATGACTATGAACAATATAAGTTATGCAGAAACTAACTTATATTGCTAAGAAGAACAATGAATAAAATAGATCTTTGATTACCATTAATCTGCTAGGTTACAGATTACTAAAAATATATATTGGTGAAACTTGTATATGAAACTTATATATAACTAATGCCGTAGGGTTCCTTTTATACACCAAGGAAGACCCTAATGGGCTTACAAAACGTGTAAAGAGATAATGCATATCTATTCTTATAATAACTCATGCATATCTCCTAACAGGACTAACTACCAGTACTAACTTACTACTAACAACACTAACTATATTGGCAGTACTAACAATGTACTGGCAGTACTGACTATTTATAACTAACAGTACTAATTACTTAGTCTATTTTCTTGAATCTATAACAGTCTTCATTAGCAGCACTAAGTATAACTGGCAGTAGTAACTTGTATAAGTAGCAGCACTAAGTTGTAGGAACTTCTGAAACCCAACAGGTGTTGTAGATCCAAAATCGAATGCTTGATTATGTGTTTAATTTCATGAACACCAAGATTCACATTGATAATGAAAGCACCATTTGTATTGTGAAGAATCCAATGTTTCACTCTAAAACCAAGCACCTTGAAATAAGGCACCATTTCATCTGAGATTCTTATGAGAAGAGGCTCACTCAAGTAATAAAGATACATACAAATCACAATGTTGCTGATGTACTCATAAAGGCATTTGATGTTACCAGGTTTAACTTTCTGATTGAGAGCATTGGATTACTTAATCTCTAAAGATGTGTTTGTTAGATTTATGATTGATGTAGTTTGAAGATGGTATTAGTGATGAATTTGGAGTTAAAACTGGTAGTTTTATGGTTAAAAGCAGCTAGAGATTTTAGGTGTTGCTCTGGCGAAAGTTAGTACTGGGCTAGGCAAGAAGATAGTACTACCACTGCAGAGCCAAAGTATACTGCTGGGATACTCCGTTACTTGCTGCTATGTTTACCGTTGGGGATAATACTGCTGAGGGGGTTTAGTGTAAATATAATGGTTTCTTCGCTAGTAGGTTTGCTATTAACTCTATAAAACCGTTCTCAACAATATAACTTCAATCCTAATTTTCTCACATGCCTTCATCACAAACCCTAATCGATTCATCACCGATCAATCAAATAAATCATCAATGCTGATCCCTATCAATTCATAACCAACCACAACATGGTGGCCTGCTTGGAAAGAACAGATGGGAATGCTGATTTTCATGAGATAGTGGACTTTCTTACTACTAGCCCCAAATACACTAACCTTAATAGTAGAAGTCTTATATTCATGCTTTATTTTTATCCTATATTAAACAGTTTTGGAATACTGCACATTCTCAAATAGTCAATGATGTGAAGCAAATTCATGCCATAGTTGATGGCAAGATAATAGTAATATCAGAATCATTAGTGAGGAGTGATCTTTACTTAAAGCTGAAGATGGTATTACTTGTAAACAAATGAAACTATTTTTAAAACCCCTGCATTGAGTGGGTATGAGAGTGGATTTCTGACAAAAGTTACTTTAAAAAGCTCTCTTCTCCCCTCAATGGAAGTACCTCATACATACCATTTTACACTACTTAAGTTCAAAATCTACTTCTTGGAATGAATTTTCCACTAATATAGCATTTGCAGTCATTTGTTTAGCTAATGGTCAAAAATTTAACTTTTCTAAACTAATTTTTGATGGTATTTGAGGAGCTTAATACACAATACAAAAGAAATTTTTATGTATCCAGTTTTTAACAACTCTTTGAATTAATAACAGATTTCTCATGTAGATACCTTAAACGAGTACGCGAGACGAGCGCGCGCGCACCTATACATACTAAAAAGGTTTTCACTAACATGAAAAGAAAAGGAAAATATTTTTCAAGAAGAATTACTCCATTGTTTTCATCAATGTTGGCACCACCAGTAGTAGAGGGTTAAGGTTCAGGACAACCCACTGAACCCCAACCAGCACCTTCTACTACTTAACCCATAATTGAAGAACAAATCCTGGTTACTGAATCATCATCACCTCAAAATTCTTAAACACCTAGGCAAGCATAACAAGAGGACACTTGGTTACCTTAGACTAGTATGCATATACCAAATGTAGCAGATGAGGCTGTCTTTAAGGATTGGGATGACAGAGTGGTGTGGGCTACCACTACTGCTGCTAGCTTAGATGTAGCACAGGCTAGTGGTAACATAACTAAGACCCAATCCACGACAATGTCTATTGATCCTCTTTCTTAGGAAATTGGTTCAGGTGATAGACCCAGGTGCCAAGAAGCCATGGGGGGTGTCATTGCTCAGACTAGGTCTGAGAGGGCATCTAAATATTCCTATGTTTCACCTCTCCCAGGAGTTAACACACCTGGAAGTGATGAGGAAAGGATTGAACATCAGGAAATGATGGATAATATACCACCAACACCCCATGATTCACCTCTCTCAGGAGGTTACACACTTAGAAGTGATGAGGGTAGACCTGACCTTTATGAATTGATGGCAATTTGTACAAAATTGTCTGACAGTGTACTTGACTTAGAGAAAGAAAAGGATGCTCAAGCTATGGAGATCCTCAAATTGAAGAACAGAATTAAGAAGCTAGAAAGAAAGGCCAAGTCAAGCATCCCACCACCAAAGAGGAGATTATACAAGCAGGTTGATTCTTTTGATGATAGTTTGGGTGAGGTGAATGCATCAAAATAGGGGAGGAATGATAGTAACAAAACAGACGAGTTTAATCTACCTGACAAAGGATGTGGTGGAACTAAAGTTTTTGATGACACTACTACTGCTGAAAAGGATGTTAATGCTGTTGAACCAGTTTCTACTGCTGGTGATTCAGTTACTGCTGCTAGTGTTATTCCTGATACTAATATTGTTGGACCTTCAAATGTTAGTGTTGTTGGTCCCCATCTACAAGTACTTGCTAAGGGATATTTTAAGATGAGAATATGACTATTGCTGATAACCACTTGTGCTTTAGGATCACTCTATAGCAACAGAGCACACTCTCCTGATTACACTACGGTCTGATATTCGATTTTAGTGCTCCAGATTCCGTGACACAGTGACTCTACACAGAGTCGACGAACACGCGCGCGGAATATGTACCTCGAAGCTGAAGCCAAGAACAGCGTGTAGCGCAGCGCTGTCAAGATAGTGGAGCCTGAACCTACTCCTAAGAACCCTATAAAGGCTCAGATTCAAAGGGATGCAGAGATAGCTCAAAGATTGTATGAAGAAGATCAAGCATAATTTGAGAGAGAGCAAAGAATTGCTAGGGAAAGAGCTGCAGAAAGGAAAAGGTTCTTTGCTGCACAAAGGGCTGAACAAATTAGAAACAAAACAAGCTAGATTTTTAGTGGAGACAATTGCAGAAAGGAAAAGGTTCTTTGCTGCACAAAGGGCTGAACAAATTAGAAACAAACCACCTACCAAAACTCAATTAAGAAACAAGATGATTACTTACCTGAAAACATGGGTAGGTATACACACAGTCAACTGAAGAATAAGAGTTTAGACGAAATTCAGAAGTTGTATAAAAGGGAGCAGAAGTGGATTAATGACTGTGTTCCTAAGGATTTTGAAGAAGGTGGAAAGAAGGCAGTGAGCAGTAAGAAAGAAGCAGCAAGCAGTAGGAAGAGACAAAAAGCAAATCCTGATGATGAAAATGTTAAGAGACAAAAGCTAGAGGATACTACAGAGAAAGAAGGACTCAAAGCTTATCTTAAGATTGTTCCTAATGAAGATAGAGCTGTCAACTATGAGACCTTAGTCACAAAATATCCTATAATTGATTGGGAGTCTTAGATAATTAGAAGTGACTTGCAAAGGAATGACTTAAGCTATTGAAAGATAACTAGAGCTGATGGCAGTTCTAAATTTTACAAAGTCTTCTCTATGATGCTAGAAGATTTTGACAGACAAGACTTAGTTGATTTGCACAGACTAGTAAAGGAGAGGTATGTATCAAGAGCTCTAGAAGGGTATGATTTGATCCTTTGGGGTAATTTAAAGAACATGTTTGAACCAAGTGAGGAGGATGATGTCTGGAGAAATCAACATGATTGGAGTTTAATAAGCTGTAAATTGTATGAGACTTGTGGAGTTCATACTTTGCTCATGGATGGTACTTTGATTTGCATTAATATGTTAGTAGAGCAAAAGTACCCTCTTACTCAAGAAATGCTTACAAGAATACTGAACTGTAGATTGGAAGCTAATTTTGAGAATGAAATAGCTTATGAACTCATCAGGTTTGTCAAGTCACAAGTGCAGGAGTAGTAAATAGTTGATACATTCTCCGTAGTCCTCAAGATGTTATAATGAAGAAACATGTGATGATAAGATGAATATCAAGTTTAGGGGTAGGTTGTTGGGAATTAAAGGCTTCTCATTTTCTACTGTTTGTATAAGATTTTTCTATACTGGTTGAAGAAACTACTACTGGTAAAGATTAGAGAAAACAGTTTAAGTCATTAGTACTGTTAGTTTAATAGTTAGTGCTACCAGTACAAAGTGTTAGTACTGTTAGTTTATTAGTACTGTTAGTATAAAATGTTTAATACTATTAGTATAAAATGATAGTAATTCTTATGTGATGTGCATGAGATATATTAGGAATAGATATGCATTATCAGTAGACGCGTTTTGTAAGCCCATTAGGGTTTCTTGGTGTATAAAAGAAACCCTAAGGCATAGTTAGAGATATAGACCTAGAAGTAATTTCTCATAGTTTGTATTCATAGTTTCAAGGTTATTCTATAACTTTGATTATGTTTAATATATTGAAAGTTTAGCAAGATCTTGTTTTACTGTTTCATTGTTCTTCTTAGTATTACAAACTAGTTTCCGCATAGTTTGTAGTATTCACAATCTTAGTTTCTATTATAGTTGTCTTGGATCTATCCAACACAACTAAGCTTTAACAAACTAAGTAAGATCTGTTCAAAAGGGATCAACATTCTTAATATTTAAGCTTTTATTGTTTGTTAAATTATGATCTTGTGTTACTGTTTCATTAAGAATTCTTCTAATATTAAAGATTAGATTCCGCATAATCTTTAATACATTTATAGAAAGTTTCTTCTATAGTTGTGTTAGATTTATCTAATATAACTTAACCTTAAACAAGCTTAAGGAACGATCATACAAGTATATGAATTGGGACCACAAAGTGGTATCAAGTTTTGTTGCTTTGAGAAACTTTGCTAGAAGATATGATCAAGAGTTTTGCACAAAAGGTGGCGCATCCGAAATTCCATGCTCAAACCAGGCGAGTTTGAGTTTATAGGATGAGAGTTTGAACAATACAATCCAAATGAATAGACTATGCACTCTGGAAGTCCATAGAGATATGTGAAACCCATGCAAAAACACAATTGTGGAAGGTGTTACAACAAGTGATCCTAATACAGCTACTGAAGATAATGCACGAGAAATTAGAAGTGAAGGCTAGAAGTACTTTAATGATGGGCATTCCCAATGAACATCAGTTAAAGTTTAACTCTATAAAGGATGCTAAGCTGTTGCTGGAAGCTATTGAAAAGAGATTTGGTAGGAATGAAGCTACTAAAAAGACTCAAAGGAATCACTGAATCTCTAAAAAGCAGCAATATGAAAACTTTCACTGCTCCAAGAGCTCAAAGATGCTGACCAAACTTTTGATAGGCTTCAAAAGCTTATGAGTCAGTTGGAGCTTTTAGGTGAAAAGCTTTCACAAGAAGATGTTAATCAAAAGTTATTAAGAAGTATGTCACCTGAGTGGAACACACATGCTGTATGTAAGGAATAAAGCGATTGATACAATGAGCATGTATGATATCTACAACAACCTCAAGGTGTATGAACCAGAAGTTAAAGGGAGTCAAAGGGACATCAAGCTCAAATACAAGCACATAAAACATGGCTTTTGTGTCCTCTAACAACTCTGGCAACACTAATGAAGCAATTAACACTACTCATGGAGTTTCTGCTGTTAGCACTCAAGTTAGTGCTGCTAACTTCACAAATGTTGATAACTTGAGTGATGCTGTGATCTGTGCATTCCTTTTTAGTCAACCAAACAATTCTCAACTTGCAAATGAGGATCTACAACAACTCCTCCAGATGACTTGGAAGAGATGTATTTGAGATGGCAGATGGCCATGTTGACTATGAGGGCAAGAAGGTTCTTGAAGAACACTAGAAGGAAGGTGACTATTAAAGATAATGAGACCATTAGGTTTGATAAGTCCAAGGTGGAGTGCTACAACTGCCACAAGAGGGGACATTTTGCCAGGGAGTGCAGAGTTCTAAGAAACCAAGACAACAGGAACAGAGAAAGCTCAAGAAGAAGTGTGCCAGTGGAGACAACTACTTCCAATGCTTTGATCTCATGTGATGGTCTTGGTGGATATGACTAGAGTGATCAAGCAGAGGAAGGACAAAAAAATTATGCACTCATGGCCTACTCATCTTTAAGTTCTGATTCTGAGATATCTAATGATTCTACTTGCTCAAAATCTTGTCTTGAAACTGTTGAAGTGCTTAAATATCACTATGAACAACTATTGAAAAGGTTTGAGAAATCTGAGTTAATGGTTATAGCTTATAAGACAGGTTTACAGTCTGTAGAAGAAATACTTGAATTTTATAAAAAGAATGAGTCTGTTTATGTAGAAAAGATTAATGGCTTAAAATGGGATATTCAAGTAGGAGAGATAACTATTGGGGAGCTTAGGAAGAAGCTAGAAATAGTTCAAAAGGAAAAAGATGGTATTCAGTTTAATGTAGACAAATTTGAAAATGCATCTAAAAGCTTAAACAAGATCATAGAGAGTCAGATTGTAGACAATTGCAAGAAAGGTTTAAGCTATAATGCAGTTCTACCTCCCCTAACAGGAAATTTCATGCCTCCAAAACCTGACTTGTCATTTACTGGCTTAGAAGAGTTTACAAATGAGCCTATAGTTATTAAGCCTGTAGTTGAGAACAGTGAAGCTAAGTCTAGTGAAGCAAAGCCTAAAGTAGTTAGGAAGAATAATGGTGCTCTAATTATTGAGGATTGGATGTCAGATGATGAGGAAGAAGATGTGTCTCAACCTAAAATTGAAAAGAAAACAGTTAGGCCTAGTATTGCTAAGATAGAGTTTGTTAAACCTAAGCAACAAAAGAAAACTGCTAGGAAAACTGTTTTACAAGTTGAGAAACTTAGGCAAAACACTCACAGTCTAAGAGGCAATCAAAGAAATTGGAACAATATGATGTCTCAAAGACTAGGAAGCAATTTTGAGATGTTTAATAAGGCCTGTTATGTGTGTGGAAGTTTTGATCATTTGCAGGTTGACTGCAATTACCATCATAAACAGTTTCAAAAACAAAGGATGGTAAAACCTGTTTGGAACAATGCTCAAAGGGTGAATCATCAAAACTTTGCTAAAAAGACTCACCCCTGTGCTAAAAAGAACATGGTTCCAAGAGCAGTACTAATGAAGTCTGGCTTAGTATCAGTTAATACTGCTAGACAAGTTAATGCTGCTCACACAAAAACAACAGTGAATGCTGCTAGACCAATGTCATATCTTTCTAAAATAGCACATTCAACTGTTAAGAGGCCCATTCATAAGAATACAACATTTAAAAACAGTAATTTTAATCAGAGGGTTAATACTGTTAAGGATAAAAATGTTAATACTGTTAGGCCAAAAGCAGTAGTTAATGCTGCTAGGCCAAAAGCAGTAGTTAATGCTGTTAAGGGAAATAATGTTAATGCTGTTAAGGCCTCAGCTTGTTGGGTTTGGAAACCAAAGAATAAAGTTTTAGACCATGTTTCTAAACACAACAGTGCATTAATCACCCTAAAGAAGTTTGATTATGTTGATGCACAAGGCAGATCCAAGTTACTGTGTAGGGCAATCCACAAATGGATTTAGAGGATCAAGGAGTGATTGATAGTGGATGCTCAAGGCACATGACAGGGAACATGTCCTATCTTACAGACTATAAAGAGATAGATGGAGGATATGTTACCTTTGGAGGTAACCCCAAAAGAGGGAAAATCACAGGC
>BQNB010165496.1:0-12185 GCA_026074375.1 Tanacetum coccineum | reverse complement strand
TACCAAAAACTTCAAAGTGGGCTGTTTGAAATTCAAATTTAACATATATATTTTATGATTTTATAAAATACTACATGTCACAAGGATTACGGACATGTAAAGACTTGAAAAACGGATTAATAACGAAGAAGATACGTAGTTTACAAGTTATACGTTAATAAACGGGTTTATAAAAGAAATTGTATAAAGACAAGTTACAAAATACTACTGATATATAAGGTTGGTTATTTTTATCAGATCACACATATTTTTAAGATCTCAAAACAATAAGAATCGTAATTTTTCAATCAATAACGAAGAAGTTATAAATTTCGCGAGTTTACGATAATAAATACTTTTATAAAAATAATTTTATAAAAATAATTTTATAAAATTTACAGTTCATCTCAGACATGAACATTTGGAAAACATCATTAATATGATAGAACTTTTAATAACAAAGACGTACTCGAAAGAATCACTAAAAACGGAGTTAAAACGAATAAAATACGACATTTACGGGTTTTACGATAACTAAATTTATAAAAATATATTTAACCACTGTTCATCAGGGGACTCAAATTTTGAAAATGAAGTATTTTGATAACTCATCTTAATACGAAAGCGTGGACATAAGAAACGTAAGGAACGGGCTTAAAACGATAAAGTTAAGTCGTTTTTACTAATGAAATATTTATAAACATTTTAACTTTATAAATACGATTTCACAAACACAATTAGATGGTGATGTAGCTATACAGAATTGTATATGGTATTAGTTAATCAAAGTGCTTAGTACTTATACGACCTATACTGGATTAGGTGCATTCGGTCTAAATCGTGACGCATTTTATTTGATATAATCTGATATTCATTACTCAAGGAGTTCGTAGCCCCACGTTTTACATTTTAATGATTTACAAGTTTTGGGGTGAGAAACATATGCATGTTTTATAATTGGAAGCAAGTGGACATTTCACATTACGATTACGTGTTTGCCTAAGTAGCGATAACCCATTTGGGCCCATTATCATGAATTGTCAATTACTGTTGTGAGCGCGAATGTTATAAATAGATCTATTTGGGATTGACATCCTCGTTCGGGTGAGTCATGAACACTGTGCCAGTTTGCCGGACAACGAACGTAGACCATGTCGGACATAGGATGTTGCGGGTTAGAACATCATCACGGGCAATGTTGGCAATTTATATTGCATTCCATACATGTCGAGCTTCAGTATCATGAGCTTAGGAAAACGTGATTACATTTTATGATGTTTGCATCTGTTGCATTATCATGGGGAAATCTTGCGGTCCTACATTATACATTTTTATAAACCTATGAATTCACTCAACAATATGTTGATGTTTTAAGCAATGTTTTTCAGGGGATCAATAATGTAACACCCACAAAATTGGGTCGGAATAATAAGTCCGGGAGCGTTACTTCATAGATCAATAGCACAAGATATGAGAACGACCTCTAAAAGAGTCGTTTAAAATACGATACATTGGATTTATTGAAATTGTTTAATATAAAGCACAACGGCTTAAATTGTTCAACATTTGATAACAAAGATTTTAGATCATAACAATTATCCCAAGATGCAATGACCCTAAATCTTTAATGCATGACTCCCCAAAAGACTATCCCCAATGTATCCTTAGCATCTGCAGCGACCTAATTTGAGGTGTTACAAAACATTTTTCAATATTGACAACTTGAACATTAATCATTACATTTTGGCTCCAAAGATGCAATTTTTATCATAAAAAAAGGGAACATACTCGTGATAATTACCAATGTAAATATTTTTTTAAATAAAATTTTTATGACATTAACATATTACAAAAAATGTAATCTCATGGTTTATGACTCATCCATATAGTCAAAAAACAATATGATCTACCAAAACTCAATCTGTGCAACAACACTTCTGAATAAACCTGCCAAAGTTAACAAGAACAAGTTACTTACCTACATAATACTAGTGCCAAAGTTAAAAAGAACAAGTTACTTACCTACCAAAAATCAGAAACGGAATTCCCAATTATAATTCGGATTAAACACATAGGGGTTTCACATACCCAATGCAAAGGCTACAGTCCGAAATATGAGACAGGATCCCGGCCATAATCCACACACTCTATCACCTATACCTGGGGTACAAGTTTCTATGACACTCCCATACCCATTCATCAATAACTCCAATACATCTACACACCAACCCATGCACCCACTCGCACATCCCACAACCATTTCTACAAAGACCGACTCAAAGGGGCTTTACATTTAAAGGACAATTGCAATTCAGAATAAACAAAAACCAGAAACGGCATTCAACAACGCAACCTCAAACAACAACTAAGGCTCATCAATGACAGAGCACACAACAATGTTCAAACATACAAAAAACGCATATACTCATGACTAACGTATTACTAACAGCTTCATAACCAGACATAATCCCATTAACAACAAAAATAATGTACAATAAAACCATAAACATAACATTCCATTCCATTCAAAGATCTTCCCAAACATACATATATGATCCATAATTAACATCATCATCATAAACCCATAATTAACCTAATCATAAACCCAACTGACAGCATACCCTACCAAAAGACTAAACAACCACAAAACATAAACAAACCAGACAAAAGAAACCCCAACCTGCCCTAATTAACCATCATTGCCTTCAGCCTCCAACATCTCCAAATCAATCTCTTTACCATGAATCTTCTCCTCAGCAACAACAATCAACCTATTGAAATCAGCCACCTTATCCTGCTCATCACGCCTGTCATCCTGGAGTTCCATTACAAGGTCAAACACTTCCTTATAATCACCAGAAGCTTCCAACTCCGCAATTAATGCGTTCAACTGACTGATAAGATTCGTTATAGAGTCGCCTAATTTCATCACGCATACGAGCAATGAACCATGATGGATCGTAATTTTCTGTCTCATATTAAGACACTATCAGATACTTCGATGGTGATCTCTCTCCACTGATATCAATCAAGTCATCAATAGAAACAATGTTGTTTCTACCACCACGAGCAGCCATTGCTAAACAAAATAGTATTGGGAGAAATTGAAGTGGTTTGGGAAAAGATAAGTGGTTTGGGAAAAGATTGAGATGGGGATGTATTTATAGCACAATGAAGTACTGGAGAACAAAGTTCCACCATCATTGCACATACAGTATCGACGGCGTCTCGAGAAGTGACGGTCAAGTGGTCAGCAAGCTCAATATGTATTATCCGTATTCCTACTATATCCCAAACTATAACCCGGGTCACATGGTCCAAAACCAGAACAAACTAAACCCCTTAACTCACACTTTTTTCACAAAAATAAACCCTCCCCTAAACACAATATCTTCTAATACAAAATTTAAAAAAATAAAATTAAAATTAAAATTTTTGAAAATTTTAGAAAATTTAGAAATTAAAAAGGTTATAAAAGCTACAAAATTTACATTTAAAACTTCCATAAATTTAATAATAAAATAACAATCAAAATTAAAAAAAAACTCAACCCGGTGAATCCAATTTCATTAAGTAATTTTTTTTAACAATTATACGTTTCACATAGGCACTATAAGCCACTACAACCCAATGCATATGACCTAGGGGTGTTCAAACTAAACCCTTACGATTGTTGTAATACTTTTATTGTATAATAACTTTTTAGCTCCTAATGTGAACATTTGTAAAAATCTATGTGTGAAAATTAATTAATGTGATCGTAATCTATAAACGTCGAGTAATATTTTTGTTAAGAAGTTATATATGAATATTTAAATGCAATTATTGTAACGGAATACTTACATTTTATATGACTTTTAAATTTAATGTCATTTAATTTTACTATAAAGACATTTCATGTACATTGTTTATACGGTTAAACTCGATTGAACGTCAAAAACGGTTAACCGTGACCCGAACCGCCGGTAACCGCTCACTTCGGGTACCGGCACGTCCGGTTACCCGCGTAGTACGGTTCAATTTCGGATAGTAAAATTAATTACCTTCCCCGTGACAGATAGCTTAAATCTCCTAACAAACCGAACCGAATCGCCTAGTGAACACCCCTAATATGACCCATATGATGTCAAATACCCATTAATAAATAGACCACCATTAAAGGTGCTAACCTAATGCACATGACCCATGGCCTATTTGAATTAGCCATTATCACCGGTCATGCATGGGTTCCAATACACTATAAGCCACTACAACCCAATGCACATGACCCATGACCCATGTTAATTACCCCTTATCAATCACTAGTCAAGTATCTGTCGATAACATGACACTATAATCCATCTACACCCAATGCACATTACCTAAGACGCCATGTTAATTACCCATTGTCAACCAGTCATCGGATGTGCGTAACAAGACACTCTATAGCACACACAACCCAATGCATATGAATGACCTCATATGATGTCAAATAACTAAAAATAATATAATATTATGAATGTGACCAATGATAACCTAAATGCACAGATTACCCATGACCCATTGTGAATTAGCCTTATCACCGGTCATGCATGGTTCCAATACACTAAAGCACTACAACCCAATGTCACATGACCCATGACCCAGTGTTAAATTACCCATTGTCGCTCACCTAGTCTGTATAGTCGATAACATGACCCTATAAGCAATACAACCCATGCACAGACCCATAACCATGTAATTACCTATTGTCCACCAATTCATGGAGTGTCATAACATGACACATCTCAGTAACTACAACCAGAGCATATGACCCATATGATGTCAAATACCCAATTAATAAATGTTGACAAGTGATAACCTAATGGCAACATGTGACCACATAACCTATGTGAATTAGCCATTATCACCGGTGATGCATGGGTCCAAACACTCTAAAGCCAATATAACCCAAATACACAAGACCCCTGCCCATGTCAATTACCCATGATATCGATCAACATCAAGTATATGTCGATAAACATGACACTATAAAGCCACTACCAGACCCAATACACCAGACCCATGACCCATGTACAAATACCATATAACACCATCAAATGATTTGTCAAAACCTGACCCTCTAAAGCAACTACAACCCATGCTAAGACCCAAAAGAAGTCAAAACGTACTCTCCAATAAATGAATGTGACTAGTGAAACCAAACGCACATGACCTATGACCCATATGAATTAGCCATTCTCCACCGGGTCAAGTAAACGCATGGTTCACAATACACTCAACAGCCACTATAACCCAATGCACATAACCAAAGACCATTTACTAATACCCAATGTCGATCACTAGTTTATGTATAAGTCGAATAACATGACACTATAAGCCACTACAACCCAATTCACATGACCCATGACCCATGTTAATTACCCATTGTCACCAGTCATGGATGTGTCATAACATGACACTCTAAGCAACTACAACCCAATGTGTATGACACATATGATGTCAAATACCCATTAATGAATGTGACCAGTAACAACCTAATGCACGTGACCCATGACCCTATTAGCCATTATCACCAGTCATGCATGGGTTCCAATACACTATAAGCCACTACAACCCAATGCACATGACCCATGTTAATTATCCATTGTCGATCACCAGTCATGTATAT
The DNA here is from genome assembly GCA_026074375.1 of Tanacetum coccineum. Classification (NCBI taxonomy): domain Eukaryota; kingdom Viridiplantae; phylum Streptophyta; class Magnoliopsida; order Asterales; family Asteraceae; genus Tanacetum; species Tanacetum coccineum. Next base: position 6,556 of record BQNB010165496.1, on the reverse strand, counting down.
GTCGATAACATGACACTATAAGCCACTACAACCTAATGCACATGATCCATGACACATGTTAATTACCCATTGTCACCAGTCATGGATGTGTCATAACATGACACTATAAGCAATCAACACCCAATGATATGACCCATATGATGTTTAAATACCCATACTAAATGAATTTGACAGTGGATAAACCATAATGCATATAACCCTTGCCATGAAACCATATGAAATTAGCCATTAATCACTTGGTCATTCAAGTATCGTTCCATTACACTACAACCCACTATAACCCAATGCACATGGCTTCCATTACACTATAAGCCCACTAAATGACAAAATAGCCAAAAATGGCAATCTGATTACTCATCGATTAATCCCGCCTAGAACGATTACAAGCTACAGGGAGGTCGATTCCGCACCTATTATTAATTCCGTGGATTTTTCAATCTATGCTACATTTCTTGTATATTTTTTGTAAACAAGGTAACAAAAACTTTTATTTACGACCTATTATCGTTGCTAAAGGGTATTCTCCCTGATTAATCCCGCCTATAAGATGTCACAAGCTACAGGGAGGTCGACCTCATCGGCTATCGATTCGTGACTTATCAACCGTTGCTACTATTATCGTTAATAGTTTTGTAAAACTAGTAACAAAATTTTTATTCATGACTATTATCGTGGCAAAAGGTATAATCCTCCAAATTTTTCCTGGCAATATTTCCTGAACATTTCCCTCCAAAATGTTCCCCTGAAAACATTCCACCCCAAATGTTCCCTCCCAAAATTCATGAATCCTATTTCCAAATTAATCACACAAACAACTCCCTCTGTCATCGTCACAACTTCCCTGCTCATCTCACCACAAATCCCGTCAACCCTACCACAGCTCGCATTACGACTTCCTACTCAAGCGCTCGTCGCCGTCACTCTCCCGTCATAGACCCACCACTCCCATCACCACTAGTAAGTATTGTTATGTTCATTTTGTATACATCGTTCTAAAAAAATTATGTTTATGATTCTGTAATTGAAAATGTCTTGAGTATGTTGTAATTGTACATTTGTTTTGAGATTTACTCTTGTAAATTATGTCAATTTCTTGGTAAAATTAGCTAGTTAATTGGTTATAAGTAACCCTATTAATTGCAACTAAAAACTGTTCTTAAGTAAATGACAAAGTTACCAGACGTCTTTCTTATTATTTTGAGTTTTATTGGTTTTTTGTTGGCGAAATAAGGTATAACTAGCCATTTCTTAATTGATTTCAAGTATATTGTATCACATTGTTTGAGTTGTTAGAAAATCCCATACTTGAATCCTCCATAACGCCTCACCGGACCCTTAAACTAATGATGGGGTGATCTGCAGGGATGATCCGCCCTTTTTAACACACACACACACACACACACACACACACACACACACACACACACACAACACAACACACACAAGAAGATCACACGATATATATATATAAATATCATATATATAAATATATATATATAAATACTAAATAATGAGGAAGATAATTCAATAACAGTATAGTAGTTAATTTCCGTCGGGTTCTCGAAACAAAACTTTTAACGCAAAAAAGCTGTCTCCAATAACCTCCTGGGTCGTTTTCACCTTAGACGAAGTGTGAATAGAAAATCCGTTAAGATCCGTGATTGCGTGTTTTGAAGGTTTATAAAATATTTGACTTTGGCTTTTCTAGATCTACTAAAAGGAAAAGCATCATAAAAAAGCACGCTAAGTTATACTAATTTTAAATCTAAGATTAAAAAATATGAGATTATACTAAAAATGATTTAAAAGATATAAATGACTAATATGTTTGCCAAGTATTGAAAAAGCACTAATAAATCTACTCACTACTCATAATGAAATTCAATTTATCAAACATAAAATAAATCTACACTAAGCATGGCAAAAATAGGCAAACAATATAATAAAATATAAAACTATGCTAAGTATTGAAAAAGGTTTAGAAAATGGAACCGAATTGGAGACCCACAATTTAAACGAATACCACCCGGTTTATTTAGCTAAAGCAAATAATTAAATTCAGTCTAGCTAAATAAACCCATAAGCTCCACGCCTCATGAGTTGATCGGTACCAAAATCAACACAAACACAAACTAAAACAGTTATCATTAAAACAGTTATAATAATCAATTAATCCAATTTGCAATTCCTACTCACTAATACTCGCATGCCATTTGATTAAATAAGATCCAAAAGCTATCAGTGGCCCAACAGCAGCAAATCCAAACGTTCCCTAAATATCAATTCTATTTACCAAACGCTAGCCACATTTTTTTACAATTCAAACGAACTTGACTTTTTATTCATGAACTAGAAAAAGATAACAACATTTAACGAGACTTAAGAACAGAATCACGAATCTAAATTTCATTTGAATAAGCTAAACAAATTGTTTTAAAAAACTTAAACAAGCTAAAATTTAGATTTTAAGATCTAAAACAGATTTGAACTAAACTATTAATAAGAAATACTTTTTTTTATGATATATAAGATGCTAAAAAGGATTTGCGTAAATGAAATCACACAATTATATAGCTAGACATGAGCTTATTTGAGCTTATTACGTCGATTTGAATTGAAAACATATAAGAAATAAGCTATTAAATAGCTTATTCAAATTCTGAGATTAAGCTAACAAACAACTAAGCTTAATTCGAACATAAACCAAATAAAAAACTTATTAGATCGAAACTTATATAAGAATATAGAACATAACCCAATAAGCTAATAATAGCTTATTCGACTTACTTCTTAATTATGGATAAGCTCAGAAATTAAGCTCTTAACGATAAGCTAAATAGAATGTTTATATCGATAAGAAAATAAGAAAAACAAAGGAAAAAAATAAGCCAAGAAGAAATAAGTCAAGCACCAACTTTCATATCATAAAAATAAGCTAAGGCTTTTACAAATAAGTTGTCGAAAAAAATAACAATAAGTTGGTAATAAAGAAATAAGCACCTAATAAGCTAATCTAATACTAACTAAAACTAAATTCTACTCCTACTCTCATGTTCTATAAAGTTGAGCTGCTCCTTCTTTTAAATAGTTAAAGCTGGGGGTAGATGTGTAAATTCTTCTCATCATTGAGCCCATGATTAGCTAATCATTTGCAGCCAATCTGCCACCTCGTACTCATAAACGTGGCCAATCCAATAGCATGAGGACACGTTGGATTCATTTATGCTTCCATTGTACGCAATTCATTCTTTCCGTTTCACACTTTGCAAATGAAATTTTAAGATATCAACAAGCCCCTCCACGTGTAACCATTCCATTCGTCCCTTTAATTCTTAGTGGAATGCCATGTGACAGTAGGAGATTTAATTTCATGGCACATGCCATGATGCAATGCTGACGTCACATGTCTTCAATTTAGATTTTTTTTATTTCTTTGTTGGGCTAATTTTGGGTTTTATGAATTGGGTCTGGGCTGGTCCGGCCTATAAAATGGGTTACGGGCTGGCCCAATAAGATCTGAGGGCACCGTTAGACACGTTTTTTCATGCTCTTTCCAATGGTATGCTCGAGGACTTTTCACGACTTCATCTTGGCTTTGAGTAATAATTAAACTTGACCAAATTGAGCCCGATAATTCCTGTTTTTGCACCGTTTTCAATCCTTTTACCTGCAAGACATAAAAAATACCAAACAAACATATTTGCAATATAATTAAGCATATTTTAGTATTTTTAGTCCAATTAATAGTGTTTTACGGGGTACAAAAGATGTGTGTTTTAGCAAATATCAAATTCCCCCACACTAAACCATTGCTGGTCCCACACGCAATGTAAATAAAACAAAACCGGAAATAAATAATTTTATCCCCTTTTAACTTATAACCCCCTCACAATCAAACAAGAACAGAAAAGGTCCATTAAAAGGTTCAAAAATCATTTATTTCGCAAGCACCCCCGTTTTACCTTTTTTCATAATTTCCAACTTACAACTTATTCATGTGTGACATAATGTAATGCTTTCATTATTCATTGATAACTTTTAGGATCACGGAACAAAAAGCACAAAAAGTGTCCAAATGGATAAATTCATCGTCCCCGACTTTCACCTCTCCAAGCCAAGCTTAAAAACAAGATCATTGTAAAATACAAGTTATGATGCTAACACTACTCATAAAAGCTAATTGTGTACTTACTTTTCCTCCCTTATTCCTAATTTTGTATCTCAAGATTTTATTTAAGTCATATACCCGAAGGCTCTTTAAGACTTTATTTCGATACTTATTAATTCCAAAAATAAAGCGTAACGGTTAAAAACGCAATAATTAGCTCCTAGCCCTTTTCAAAAGATCAAATGTCATCAAGATTAAAGTCCACATCGAGGCGACCAAAATTTGGCTTTTATTAGGTTACTTAAGCAAGGCACCATTCATGTCATATACCCTAAGGCTCTTTAAGACATAAATAGACCAATCTTATTTGCACCATATACCCTAAGGCTCTTTAAGGTACAAACAAGACAAAAATTAAGCAACAATATTGATATGTGAGAAATCACATATCCTTATTATATCAAAAATGACCCTTAAATAATTAAATTGTGCAAATTATGCTTGTATATTGCTTGTTTTGTCATTTGTGATATGTAGGTACGGATATTGCAAAAATCACAAAAAAACAGTCAAAACCAGACAAACACGAACACGGGAACGGATAGAGTGCACAAGAGTCGGAAGTTTCTAGCAAAAGGTCATCAAAAGTCAACCATTGGTCAACTCATAAAAGACAAAATCCTCAAAATACCCAAAATGCCCTTATTGTTAACTTATTTTCTTCAAAAGTCCCTAAACCCTAACACCGTTATCTCCTTTTTATTAAAGAGACAACGGTCCTTATCTCTTATAACTATAAACCATTAAAACCATTTAACCAAAATGTGGCCTAATCCTTTTATAAACTTGGTCCCAAGTCAACCCTTATTAGCCTCAGGTCAAACAAAGTTATAAAAAGGAAAGAAAAAGGCGCGGGAAAACCCGTTTTTACTATTCATCCATCGTCCCCATTTTTACCCCGACTTAATTGCTCGATTAAAAATCATTTAACCTACGTGGCTAAAAGATTCGAGTACTAAGCCACAGCTCAGCAAAGAAACGTCACCTCAAGAGCTTCTATTGGTCCATTTACACAAAGGGAATGACACGTTGGAAGCAAACAAACACACCTTTGATGGAATTTTGCACTAAATCCTTGGTAAAAGAAGCACAAAGCCTCTGACACACGGAATGCCACGTTGGCAATCCGTGTGCTCATACTTTGATCCAACGGATAAGAAAGAGCATCAAATGATTGCAAGAATTGAAGGGCCAAGATTTAGAGATCAAGGAGGAGCGTTTGCAGAGATCTAGATCCTTCTCTCAAGCCTATAAATACAAGACCTTCCTCACTCACATGATCATCTCGCTTAATCTAGGAGTAGCTTTTAGTAGTAGCTTAATATAGTTTTTTTAGCTTATGTAATTTTCAATTAAATATAATTTTAATTCTGTCTTTGTAATCTCTTTTTCAAGTATTGTAATCAGCTATTAAATCAATAAAATCTTAGTTTACTTTATAAAATCTGTTTTTGCTTATTATGCTCTTAAATTTCCAAAAGCTCTTATCTACTGTTCATAAGCTCTAATACTTTTTCATAAGCTCTAGGCTACTCAATAGCTATTAATTTACTCAACTAAGCTGTCAAAAGCTTAGTTGAGTTTTATAGTACTCAAATCCACAATCAAATTATACCACAACTTATTAAGGAAGGGAAGCCAGTAATGGAAGGGCTTCCAGGACTCTACCAGCTTATCCTAGGATAAGCTAGAGCTTGTTGATGGCTCATTTGAGCATTTGATTAAGCCTTGTTTAGAGCAAAGGCTATTGTAAGTTCCCTTTTATATTTTCATAGCTTTATATTGCATCCTAGCTTAATCTGCTTATTAATTGCTTATATTTGCTTATTGCTGTTTCAATTAGCTTATCTCTACTTAATTTAGTCATATGAGGCTTAAAATGCTTATTAGTTAGTTTATATCATAGTTTGCTTGTAATTTTCATAAAAAACCAAAAATATTAGCTTAGTGTGCTAGCTTATTGATTCTGCTTATTTTGTTGTTTAAATCTGCTCATTAAGTCTAATTTTAGTTGTTCACTATCTAGTGTTTACAATTTGTGCTTTTAATCTAAGATTTATAAACTTGAAATGGCATTAAGCACCTTAAAGGGGTGTTTGGTTTAAACTGTTTTGTAGGTTAAAGTGGGTCAAAATAGCATTTTGACACTTGAGTTAGTTTAGTTTAGCTCGAAGTAGCTATAAAAATCAGTTTGTGAAGTTTTTAAGTAGTAAAATTCATTTTTAAGGTTTTGAGGAGTTGTAGTTAGAATCTGTTGGTTTAAGCTTATCTCTTTTGCTTAATTGATTAAGATCTTGCTTATTGTTAATTTGTGAAGTTTTAGTGTTTATGCATGTGTCAAAACATGTTAGATACAAAGCTCTATAGCCTGCATTGTTTGCTTTGTGT
>BQNB010165495.1:0-12097 GCA_026074375.1 Tanacetum coccineum | reverse complement strand
GAGAGTGATCCTTTGTTACTCAGCTCACTTCTTTTACATATGTGTTTGAACATATACTATTGACGAAAACAGTAGCAGTTCGTAATCAAAAGTAAATTTACTCTATCAAGTACAAGTATGAACCTCTAATGTTTTAGATGATGATATAGACAAAAACAATAGTAGTTTGCAATATGACAGTGTTTCCCCTTTATAGAGTAACTTTTAAATGGTAAGATTGATTAAGACATTATCATCCTTATTGATGGTATGATTGGGGTTTACAAGATTCCTTGGTTTAATCTTTAAGTGTACTTAAGTAATTGACAAAGAGTCATATCAGTTATGGGAGGCTATTTCATATTTTTAGCAGAGTTTAAAACCATTAACTTAGAGTAAACAAAAGACAAATGGTAGCCTGGTCAGAGAAAACAATAGTAATAGTTAGTTCAAATAACGCAAGAGGTCCAGTCTCATATATAACCCGTATTTTAAAGTTATTACCGCTTCCATTTAACTATTACCTTTGTGTTGATACTGTTACGTTTATTTTCCATGTAACTAACAATAACGTGTGTATCTTTACTCGTAAAAACTCACTAAACTGTTGTATTATTTGTTTGCAGGAAAGAGGACGGTCAAAACAAGAGGAGTTCATGAAGAAAGTCCATGAAATGATGGTTGAGCAAGAAAAGCAAAGGATTCCCATCGCACAACCCCTCCCATTGACTACAGATGAACCAGAGGTGAGAAAAATCACAGCAGCAGTCAAATATACAGAACTTTCAATTATCTTGCAAATTTGTTATAACGGTTGTTTAAATAATTACAGTGCCTAGTGAAACCGACTGTAAAAGAAAGTACTAGACCTGTTGATTTGGTCTTGCATAGTGTCTATAAAAAATGTGAAGCGTGCGCATACATTTTTGAAATGCGTGCACATATGTTCTAATGAATTTGACGGAAAAACGCCGCGTGCACATATGTTCTTGGAAGGGTTCACATATGTTCTTGGAAGGGTGCACACATGTTTTTGAATGTCTTGCACATGTACTAGTATTTGAATTGTATTTCATTTGATATCAAATTTTATGTAATGTATTTATGTTTTCGTTGGGTTATAAGATTAGAGATTACATGTATATATTTTTTATGTTTTTTGTTATAAATTATCAAAGATAATGTACATTAGAAACATATATGCAATTATCGTTAAAAAAACAAGTTTCATGTACACAAAAAACATATGTAATTTACAATATTAGGAAAAACACATATGCACCTGTTTTTTTAGAAAAAAACAAGTATGCACCTTAAATAACACATATGTAAATTTACAATATCTAAAAAAAACACATATGCACCTTAAAAAAAGTATAAATTAAAAAAAAGAAATTAAAATTTTTAAAAAAAAATAAATTTAAAAAAAATAAATTCCGAAAATTTAAGAAATAAAAAAACATTTTTTCAATTAAAAAATTTAAAAAGAAAATTAAAATGTCTTTTGACTATTATACCCTTTTAAATTAAGAAAAACATTGAATAATATACTAAATTTCTATTGGTCCAAAGTGGTTCTGTAGGTTCTGTACAAAAAAGTGGTTCTGCAAAGAACGGTCCCCTATATATGTATATGTAAGAGATGCTATACTTGATTCCATTTAAATCAGTTGTTAGCCAGAGAGCATTCAGTATAAAAGAATTCACTATTCAGGATTGAAATAGCTAGATAAAGCGGGGTAGAGGAACGGTCAACTCATGATCTTCAGATTGCAGGTTCGAATCCTGTCCCCGCCTCTTTTTCTTTCGAGAAGGATCCTTTCAAAGTCGACTCTAAGAAGTCCCTTTTACAATATAGTATCAAGGACATGTGGGAGGTCTAGTGGGTGATGTGTTGAAGCTATACCATGAGTTGTGGAGGTCTAGAGGCTAAAATGAAGGTGTGGAGGGTCTTGGAGGCTGTCGTGGCTGTATTAGGCAAAAGAAGAGTTTTCAGTATAAGGTATTCATTTTATTTGCCAATATTAGTTCGTATTATGAACAATTGCCGACGTTTTTTTAACACCAATAATAATTGTTACTTCTTTCGTCTCATTTTTATTGTCCATGTTTTTTTTTGGGATTTTCAAATTTAATTGTCCACTACTAAAAATAGATAGGGAAGTTTGATCAAGTTTACTATATTATCATTCTTTAAAATTATTATTATAAACTTAAAAAATGACTTTAATTAATTAGCTAAGAGTAAAACGGTCATTCTGTCAAAAAGTAAAAATAAGCAGTAATAAATACACTTTTCTTAAACTCTGTAATTTTTGTCGGGTGACAAATTTTGAGACGGAGAGAGTATAAAACTTTGACAGCTAGCAAGTAAATTCTCAATGAAATGTCTTGGTCAAGATAATAAGGAATTTAATGAAAGGCATAAATTTCACCATGTACCGGTATGTAGATGTGCTACTTGGGTTGCATAATTAATGATATACTTGCACGTTATACGTGTAAAGCTGCGGTTTTTAAACATTAAAAATGAAAAAACTAAAAATTAATAAAAATATATTAAAATAGATGTTGAATAAAAGAACACAAAATTATAAAAAATATGGTGAAATTATATCATAAAAAATAATTAGATAAAAAGATATTTCAATTTAAAAATAAATGTGATGTTTTCGTACGATTTCGTCTGTTTTCGAACGTCTTTTTACGGACGAAAACGTAAAAAACGGATAGAAATGTACGAAAACTGTAAAAAAATGTATTATAACGTATAAAAACAGACAAAAATGTAAAAAACAGACGAAAACGTAAAAAACGTCTGTAAACATACAAAAAAGTCAAAAAAACTAATAAAAACGGATAAAAACGTATAAAAATGCATACAAACGGAGTAAAATGTATAAAAACTTACAAAAACGTATGAAAACTTATAATAATATGTGCTTGAAAGCTGGAAAAGTGATGGGGAAAAACTATTAAATAAATAAGTGGAAACTCGACTTGTTCTCCAAGATTAAATATTTACCATACTAAAACAAATCTGTTCTAAATAAAACCCGATTTGAATTTTTTTTGTTAACACAAAATATATTGTAAGATTTGTTCAATACGTCTAAATATATTTCTAAAATAGATTTACAGAATCTGCGCACACGCGTAGGTGTTGGAGTAAAACCAACCAAAGAAATTTGATAGCAAATATCAAGACTTCTATTTAAAGACCTCCTACTTCACTTCTTGGGCGATGTGGATACAATCTCACTTTCAGATATCGTGTTTCAAGTATCTCACTTTGACACACGATATCTCATTTCTATTAACTTCATTTTGGACACTCTTTAACTCGTTGTGAAACTCTCTTCAAAGAGTACGCAAACCCACTAAACAACACAAATATATATAACATATACATATATTAAATAGTGTCCCAAATTTGCAAATGATCATTTTTTACAAACTATTTTGCAACACATAGTTATACATTGTGTATACAATAATACTAAAAATTTCAGTATAATGTATTGAGTTCATTTGTCAATATTAGTTCGTACTATGAACGATTGTCGACGTTTCTTTATCACCAATAATTAGGGGTGAGCTGAAAAACCGAAAAAACTGAATAAACCGAAATCGAAACCGAACCGAACCGAATTCGCCAAAACCGAACCGAACCCAACAACTATTTTCGTTCTCGGGTTGGATATGAGTTTAGCACTCCGAACCGAAAACCGAACCAAAAACCCAACCGAAAACCGAATTCATATAAATATTTTTTTTTTATATATTCGTATATATAAATACCATTAAAATGTTATCATAATATAAAAAAACACTTTTTATGTTAATAATAAATTTTTTTTATTAATAATCTATGTAATTATTAAAAAAAAATTAAAAATAGTGAAACTCGGGTTATTCGGTTATTCGGGTCAACCCGAATTCGGTTTTCGGTTTGGTTCAGTTGAATTCTAGTTCGGTTCAGTTCGGTTTTCGGGTTGACCAAAAAAACAAATTAACCGAATAACCCGATAACCGAACCGATCAACACCCCTACCAATAATGGACGAAAACGTAAAAAACCGTACGCAAACGGACGAAACGTATGCAAACGCACGAAATCGTACAAAAACGTAAAAATACATACGAAAACGTTTTGGCCCTTGCCTGTTTTAGCCCATGCCCGTTTTAGCCTGTGTTTGTTTTGCCCAGTGCCCATGCCCGCCCGGCCCCTCTGTTTTGCATGAAATATCACGAAAGAACTTGCGTGTTTCCGATCGAAGAGGTGATGGCAATATTTATAGTGGAAACTCGACTTGTTCTACAAGATTATATATTTGCCATACTAAAACAAATATGTTCTAAATAAAACCCGATTTGTATTTTATTATTAAATAGTGTCCAAAATTTGCAAATGATCATTTTTACAAACTATTTTACAACACATAGTTATACATTGTGTATACAATAATCAGGGCCGGCTTTGAGGGTGTGCGGGGTGAGCGACCGCACAGGGCCTCAAAAGTTTTAGGTGCCCTAAAATATGTCTACTTTATAATATGTTAAACATTTAGATAACTAATTTGCATTATATTTTATAAGCAATGACATTATATATATAAAATTTCTTCTCGAAAAATCTCATTATGTAATTTCGCACAGGGCCTTCAAAAAATTCAATATTTTAGAGACGGCCCTGACAATAATACTAAAAATTTCAGTATAATGTATTGATTTTATTTGTCAATATTAGTTCGTATTATGAACGATTGTCGACGTTTCTTTATCACCAATAATTAGGGGTGAGCAGAAAAACCGAAAAAACTAAAACCGAACTAATAACCGAACCGAATTCGCCAAAATTGAACTAAACCGAACTACTATTTCGGTTCTCGTGTTGGATATCGGTTTGGCACTCCGAGCAACGAGGATGTATTCAAACTTACGGGAAGGGACCCATGAAATCAATTCTCCATACGTCAAATACTTTACCCATTTGGATGATTTTTTGAGAAATCCCATCTCTTCGAGAAAGGCTACTAGATATTTCGCAAGCATTACAATTTTGAACGAGTATGAACTTCTTTAAAATGGTTTCTCAGTAAAAACCAGCATCAAATTTTTTTGGCGGTAGTGGAAGGACCATAGTGTCCTCCAGTTAGGCCATGATGGCATTCATCAAGAATTCTTTAAGTTTTGGGACCGTGAACACATCTCCTGATCATCCCATCAGGACACATCTTGAAGAGATAAGGTTCTTCCCAGATATAATGTTTGAATTACGAGAAGAATTTGCATTGTTAGGCCTAGGTTAAACCTTTTTAGAGGATTTTTCCAATGAGGTAGTTTGCAAAGTCGGTAAACCAAGGTATTTCTTCATCGTCATTCTCGATTTTCATGAGAGTTTCATCTGAGAAGTTATCATTAATTTCGTCTTCCTTGAATTCATCCAAATTTGGATTTTCAAGACGCGAGAAATGATCGGCTGTTACATTTTCTACTCCTTTCTTATTTTTGATCTCAATATCAAATTCTTAAAGTAGTAAAATCCATCAGATAAGACACGGCTTGGCATCTTGTTTAGCAAACAAATATGTTCATGCGCGTATGTAGCGATCTGGTAAACTTGTTATTTGGAACCTTTATCTTAATATATAATCTAGAGGGTCTGGTCATGAGAGTTTTGGTGGGCGTTGATTACATGGAGCTCTTAGTTTTTGTTGATGCTCAGTGCTGAGTTGCCTTATGCTTGGGTTATCATCCGCGGGTGAGCTTTATGTCCCCGGTGATTGATCTTTGTGAGGGTGGTGGAAGTTGTCTTAGTTGTAGAAGAGTGGAGTCATAGAGGTGTTGTGCATGAGGTTGTGCGAGTAGAGGGGTTCTTGAGTATAGTTGAGGAAGAGGTCTGTTGTTTGGGAATCGTCTTCTTTGAGAAATCGGAGGGGTTGGGAAAAGGGGATGACGATTACAACTATGAGGGAGAGGAGTAAGGCGAGATGGCACGAGTGGGGAACAAAATAGGATTGAAACTTGTCGAACGCAAAAAATATGGCTAGTACTTCTTTCTAGGTAAACTCTATTAGCAGTTGAAGTGAATTACTTAGGAGTTTTATTGGGCGAAGTGTTAAGGACGGATAAACGTTTCACTTAGTCGCGTTGTTTGTAAACATGGATCCAATAGCGAAACGGTTTATGCCATCGCACATTATGTCAAAAGGTAGATGACTAACTTTTTTAGGTGAAAAACCATAAGTGTTGCATTCGTCAACTTTTCTATTGAGGTTTCAATGCCTTAATTCATTATTTTTATTATTAAAGTTGAAAACTTAATCTTTTTCAAGAGTTTTATCAACGGACGAGAGATTTTTGGAAAAATATTTGATAAAATGGTGGTAAAATCATGCAGGTCCTAAAAAACGTCTGACCGCTTCAACATTAGTTGGTGGTAGTAGTTTGGATATTACTTTAATTTTAGCTTTAAAAGACATGACCCGAATGAGTCTCCAAACACTGAAAAATCATCCATCAAAACATCCATGGAGGTTTTAAGCATGTCTTGAAAGATTGCGATCATGCACCTTTGAAATGTTATGGGTGCAATACAAAGACCAAAAAGCATACACTTATAGGCATAGGTTCCATAGGAACGTGTGAATGTGGTCTTTTCTTGATCTGCAAGTTCGATAGGGATTTGAAAATACCTAGAAAATCCGTCAAAAAAATGAAAGAATTTTTTCCCTACTAGTATTTCCAACATTTGATCCATAAACGGCTGAGGAAAAGATCCTTTTGGCATCGTTTAATTTCTGATCATCAATACATACACGCCAACCAGTAACAGTTTGTGTAGGGACAAGTTTAGTCCTTTCATTAGTCACAACGGTCATTCCTCCTTTCTTGGGTACACAATGAACAGGACTTACCCAAGGACTATCTTCTTTCTAGGTAAACAATACTGAAAGCAAGAAGTTTGATCATTTCATTTATGACTACTTCCTTCATGTTCAGGTTGAGTCTGTGTTATCTTTGAATGGTGGATTTGACATCATCTTTGAGATTGATTTTGTGCTTACAAAAAGATGGGCTTATGCCAGGAATATCAAATGTTTTCCAAGTGAAATCTTCTTTATGAAGTTTGAGCATAGAGACAAGACGTTCCTTTTCATCGTCTTTGAGTAGAGAGGATGTGATTACTGGAAAAAGAGAAAATTTCTCCAGATAAGCATATTCGAGATGAGATAGTGGATTTTGGATTTTTTTTTTACTCGCAATTGCTCTTCAAATGGCAATTCCTCAAAATTGTCATTGATTTCTTCCTCTCCTATGGAAATTTCCTCGACTTCGACAGCCATGAATTCCTCGAATTCTTTGTCAGAATCTATCTCATTGATCTTTTCGGACGTGCTCATGAAAGGTTCAGAGTCATTTACCCATGCATCTAGTTCCTCTTCCATGATTTCGTCAAAAACATCAATGTTGAAGCATGTTTCATCGTTGAAATGAGAATGTTGCATAGCTTTGTCAATTAGAAAACTGATTCTATCATCTCCCACTCCCAGACCCTTAACACGGATAATAGCGTTAACAGTATGTAAGAAGGGTCTTCCTAAAATAAGAGGAACTCTACTGTCTTCCTCCATTTTGAGAATTACAAAATCTACTAGAAAAATAAATTGACCAACTTAGACGAGCATATTCTCAAAAATTCAAACAGGATATTGATAAGAATGATTGGCTAATCGCATACACATCCTCGTAGGTTTTAAAGTGTATATGAAAAGGTTCAAATAAAGTGAGTATGTATTAGGTTGATGCTTGCACCAAGATCGACAAGGCTTCACATGTAATTGAATTTCTTATAGTACATGGAATCAGAAACCTTACAGGATCACCAAGTTTTGATGGGAGAATGTTTTGAACAATGATAGAGCATTCTTCATTAAAGAACGCAACAGAACTTTGCTCTATCTTGCTTTTGTTGCTCACAAGATCTTTCACAAATTTCTCGTAATTGGAAATGCCAGCTAGGACATCAACGAGGGCAACGTTGATCCTAACTTCTTTAATCATATCTATGAACTTACCATACCGTTCTTCCATCTTTTCCTTTCGAAGACGTTGAGGGTATGGAACTTTTGGTGTGTACGCATTGACTAGTAGTGGATCAGATTTCTGAGGGTTGGAAGGGGTTGGGTTGGCTTTTTTTATCTACCTCTTCTGCAGCTTCGTCATCAATATCATCATAGTTATTAGTGGTTTTGTCTTTTGGGTTTGGTGGTGGATCATACATTTTATCACTGCGTGTGAATACAACATTTACATGCTCTTTTCTAGCAGGTGGTAGACGATAAGGTTTTACATTCGATCCAAAAGGTTGCTTTGGATTGGGTTGAGTGTTGCGTGTAAGTGTACCAGACGGTCTGGTAGCATCTGGTCAAGAACGAACTTGTTTTCAAGGTCTTGAATGGCAGCTTGGTGATTTTGTTGTCCTTGTTCTACCTTTGTCTTAGGATTAAAGAATTGATTTTTGATGAAGTTGTTTGATGACTTTTAAGTGACCATGAATTATCGCATGGTTTTTTCGACATTAGATTCATCGTGTTTAATTTCAGTGGTTCGTGGTGGTGGACGATTGTCATCATTAGGTCATGAATGACGATTTTCATCTCGCGGTTGGCAATCATGTTAGTTGCCATAACTCCTACCATAGTAACTTCTGTGATATCTGCATCCTTTATATCCTCTATGAAATAGTTTGTTTCTTCTTCGGGGCCTCCCATCGGTTTATAATTGCAATCCGATGATGGGTAAGTACCTTCACAATTGTTGCATCCTTCTCGCATATCCTTCATTTTTCTTTGATATTATTAAATTGCGACTCAATTTTCGTGGTTAACGCCTCCATTTTCCTCATGAGTTTTAAGTTGTCGGTCCTTTCGTGAAGGAAATGGTTTTCTTTTAAGGTTTGGTTTTTGCATCCTTAGACCAATCGAGTTTCAAGAGTGCTCGGTCTTCGACTAGTTGATATGCCTTGTTAGGGGTCTTATAGAGGAAGATTCCTCCGGCATCAAGGATTCCTTGAGTAGCATCGTTAAGTCCATGGTAGAAAATTTGAGTAATGGTTCCACGAGTTAAACCATGTCCATGGTAAGTACGAAGAAGGTCTTTCATGCGAAGTCAAGCATCAACAATTGATTCATTTAGATATTGTGTGAAACCACGAATTTCCCCATGAGTTGGTCAAACATGACAGGTAGAAATAAACGGCTCACGGAAGCTTATATCATTTCATTCCAAGTAGTGATTACACCTTCGTTCAATTCATTGAACCAAACTTTTGCGTCCCTGGAAAGAGATGATAGGAAAAGTGGGGTTTGATGATGTCAACGTTAGTATTGTCATACCGTAACATGCCATGAATTTCAATGAATTCAGCGATGTGCGTATGCAGGTCGGCCCACGCATGGCCATCAAATTAATGGTCTTTGATCATAGAAAGATCATGATATTTCACTGTTAAATTATCACCAAGTTCATTCCTTCTTTCTTGGGTACACTTGAACAAGACATACTCACGGACTATCTTCTATCGGGTAAATAATACCGAAATCGAGAATTTGATAATTTCATTTTTGACTACTTCCTTCATGTTTAGGTTGAGTCTGCGTTGTCTTTGAATGGAGACTTTGACATCATCTTCGAGATTGATTATGTGCTTACAAAAATACGGGCTTATGCCAGGAGTATCAATGTTTTTAAACGAAAGCTTCTTTATGATTTTTGTGCACATAGACAAGACGTTCTTTTTCATTGTCTTTGAGCAGAGAGGATATGATTCCTGGAAGAAGAGATTTTTTCTCTAGATAAGCATATTCGAGATTAGTGGGAAGAGGTTTCTTCTCAAGGTCATATGTTGGATCTTGGATAGATTTTTTTTATTTGCAATTGTCTTCAAGTGAATTTTATTCCTAGAAATTGTCATCGGTTTCTTCCTTTCCTGCGAGAATTTCCTTGACTTCGACAACCATGAATTCCTTAAATTCTTTGTCAGAATCTATCTCATTGATGTTTTCGGACGTGCTCATAAAAGGTTCAGAGTCATTTAGCAATGCATATAATTCCCCTTCCATGACTTCATCAACAACATCACTGCTGAAGCATGTATCATCATTGGAATGAGAATGTTGCATAGCTTTTTTGATTTGAAAACTGATTCTATCATCTCTTACTCCCAGATTGAGTTCTTTACCCTTAACACAGATAATAGCATCAGTTGTGTGTAAGAAGGGTCTTCCCAAAATAATAGGGACTCTACTGTCTTCCTCCATTTTGAGAATTACAAATTCTAATAGAAAAATGAATTGCCCAACTTGGATGAGCATATTCTCAGCAACTCTAACAAAATATTGATAATAATGATTGGCTAATCATATACACATCCTCGTAGGTTTTGGAGTGACTACGAAAAGTTTTAATAAAGTGAGTATGACATCAGGTTAGTTGGCTAATCATATACACATCCTCGTAGGTTTTGGAGTGACTACGAAAAGTTTTAAATAAAGTGAGTATGACATCAGGTTGATGCTTGCACTAAGATCGGCCAAGGCATCACATGTAACTGAATTTCCTAGAGTACATGGAATCAGAAAACTTCCAGGATCACCGAGTTTTAATGGGAGCTTGTTTTGAATAACGGTAGGGCATACTTCATTAAAGAAGGCAACATAAATTTGCTCCAGCCTTCTTTTGTTACTCACTAAATCTTTAAGAAATTTTTCGTAATTGGGCATGCCAGCTACGACATCAACGAGGGGTATGTTGATCCTAACTTCTTTGATAGTATCTATGAACTTAGCATTTTGTTCTTCCATCTTTTCCTTGCAAAGACGTTGAGGGTATGGAATTTTTTGGTGTGTAAGCCTTGACTAGTGTTGGATTGGATTTCTTAGTGTTGGAAGAGGTCGGGTTGGCTTCTTTATCTACCTCTTCTTCAGCTTCGTCGTGACTATCATCATGGATAATAGTGGTGTTGTCTTTCGGGTTTGGTGGTTGATCTTATGTTTTACCACTGCGTGTGAATACAACATTTACATGCTCATTTCTAGCAAGTGGTGGATGATAAGGTTTATCATTAGATCCAAAAGGTTTCTTTAGATAGGGTGAGTGTTGCTTGGAAGTGTACCGGGCGATCTGGTAGCATTCTGGTCAAAAGTAGACCGAATTTGGTTTCAAGGTCTTGAATGGCAACTTGGTGATACTTTTGTCATATTTTTCATCCATAATTGTTACATCCTTCTCCCATTTCCTTCTCGTATTTCCTTCATTTTTCTTTGGTATTTATAAATTGTGAGTCGATTTTCGTGGTTAACACCTCCATTTTATCCATGAGTTTAGAGTTGTCGGTCCTTTCGCAAAGGAAACGGTTTTCTTTTGAGGTTTGGTTTTTGCATCGTTAGACCAATCGAGTTTCAAGAGTACTAGGTATTTGAGTAGTTGATATGCCTCGTTAAGAGTCTTGTAGAGTAAGACTCCTTCGGCGTCAAGGATTCATTGGGTAGCATCGTCAAGTCCATGGTAGATAATTTGAATAATGGTTCGACGAGGTAAACCATGTCCATGAAAACTACGAAGAAGGTCTTTCATGCGAAGCCAAGCTTCAACAAGTGATTCGTTTGGATTTTTTGTGAAACCACGAATTTCCCCCATGAGTCGATCAAACAAAGCGGGTGGAAAGAAACGGCTCACGAAAGCTTCTCTATTTTGTTCCAATTAGTGATCGCCTTCGTTCAATTCGTTAAACAAACTTTTGCGTCCTCGGAAAGAGATGATGGGAAAGTTTTAGTTTGATGGCGTCGACGTTAGTATTGCCATACCGGAACATGTCACAAATTTTGACGAATTCGACGATGTGCTAATGTGGATCGGCCCGCGCACAGCCGCCCGGTTGTGGGTGTTACGACTCAGTTGGTACCCACATGGGTTGATCGTCGGTCATGGGAAGTGGTAGATCGTGAAATGGTTATAAACAACTTCCACTTCCAAGAGGTTAAGAAACAGTGGATTTTTTATTCTTGGTGATCGATTTTCTAAAGGAACAAATGGGTGTTTCTTTTTTGTTTTT
>BQNB010165493.1:0-14215 GCA_026074375.1 Tanacetum coccineum | reverse complement strand
CTAGCTAAAATTTAATCAAAAAGCAATGCAGTTTAAGACTGCAGTGTAACCTACTGATGCACTTGGCAATAGGCAAAAACCAATATGCAGGAGACCTTAAGGGTCATTCCTGCACTAGACACTCTCAATGAGTGTGTTTAAACACAACTCAAACAAGATCCAAGCTCAAGGAGGCTTGGATCAATTTTTTAACAATCTTAGAAAAGGAAAAATTCCCCTGGTGCAAAAACAAAGAGATTTAGCCTTAACTTTTTAATTTTTGAAATCTAACTTCTGAAATCTCTTTTACTACTGATTTTAAATGAATTAAAAACTGGTTCAAGCAATGAACTTAGCTCAATTTGACTTTTTGAGGTCAAATTGCATTAATCCAAACACCCCTTTAACTAATGCATAATCCATTTAAACTTTAGATTTTAAAATCTAGCTAGCAAAACCTAAGTACCAGATATCAAATAGCTTATAACAAGTTTGATAAACATAAATCAAAGATCAATTAAGCTAGAATCAAAGATCTACAAGCTAAGCTAATTATTTTTGGTTTTTTAGTTGATTTTATGACAGATTATGAAACACTAAGTTCTATAATTATATAGCTAAAAACAGATTGAAAGACATAACTAATAAGCACAATAAGATAATATTAAGCACAAATAAGCAACTAGAAAGCAGATTAAGCAATTGATAAGCAAATAAGCAAAGCTACACTAAGTATTTAAAAATAGAAATTGAAATGAAGACTTACAATAAGCTTTAGCTAAACAAAAGCTTAAAAGGCTCTAAGAGCTTGTCTACTAGCTCTGGCTTATTTAAAATAAGCCAGTAAAAGTCCATGGAAGCTCATCCTTTGCTAGCTTCCCTTCCATAAGCTCAAAATTCAATAAGTCAAGGAATTAAGCTGATTTTAGATTTTCAAGTAGATTAAATGATCAATTGCACTCAATCACAAGCTTAGAGACTTGTGAGAGCTTATAAGATCTTATCAAACATTACACAAACACTAGAGCTTATTGAGAGTCTTGTGACATTTATATTAAAGGAAAACTTGATATAATTAAACTAGAAAAGTCATTACAAAACGTTAAAGCTGAATTACATTGACTTGAAAGAGAAAATTTTATAAGCTAAAAACTTAATAAGCTAAAGTTACAATTTTATCTAAAATTCTAAAAGCTAAAAACTAGGTGTCTATGTGTGTGAGAATGTGAGTCCTTTTATAGCAACTGAAAGAATCTTCTAGGCTCTTGAGGCAGTTATACGTTCCTCTAATCTTGTCCATCCATCCTTGCTCAATCATTGGAAGCTCATTCTCAACCCTCGGATCACTTTTGCACACACGGATTGCCAGCATGGCAATCCGTGATGTGTCAGCTTTGTGTGTTAGTTTTGTGAGTAAGATTAGTGTGAAAACTTCATTCCCTTGTGCTTTCTTCATATAGCCGTGATCCTCTTCTTGAGGGCTTGACCAATAGGAGAGCTTTGATGATGTATTACTTTGCCATAGTGATCCGTACCATCTGAATTACCCACGAGTACCATACACTTGAATTACCCAACTAGCCCTCTATAAGATTTGCTTTATTTTACCTTGGAGGACAAACGGAGGAGACGGTGTGAAACAGTAACACACGATCTTCCCATTATTTGAGAAATAATTTTTATATTAATATAATCATATACTTTAACTGAAAGGGTGTGTTCGATTATTTTGACCCGGGCTTTGACTTGGGAATTATAAAAGGGAAATGGGCCTTGGGTTGGGAAATGGTTGGGCCGGTTATGGTTTTAATAGTTAACGGGTGTTAACTATAAAGGGTTTTAGCCCATTTAAAGTTAGGGACCATTTTTGTAATTTTGGACTTATTGAGGGACTGATTTGGGAATAATTGGAGTTTTTGTCTTTTTGTGGTTTGACTTAGGTTGACCAAAGGTTTACTTGAGTTGACCACTTTTGACTTTTGATAGCTTTACCCCGGCTCTTTGCGTGCTCTTCCGTTCCCGTGTTTGTGTTTGCCCGGTTTTAACTGTTTTCTTGTGATTTTTACAATATCTGCATCTACACAATCACAAAGACAAAACAAGCAATATTCAAGCATTTAAAGCACAATTTTATCTTTTTAGGGCTATTTTTGATATAAAATGGATATCTGTTTTCACACATATCAAGTAGTATGCACTACTTCCCCCTGGAAGTTGACATGGTAACCAAAGTACATATTTTCCCCCATGATGGTTTCGAACCCTCGGAAGCATCATTGCGGGGGGGGGTGGGATGTGTACGCACTTATACATCGAGACGCGAGTTCTGTCATAAGAAAAAAATATTGAGAAAATCAAACGAAAACCATTTATCCTTTGACTTCACAAACCATAGTAGGAGATGAAGCAAGAATGAAGAAAACTTGGTATAATTAAGATCTTGTATATGAATGTTGTTGGGGAACTTTGAAAATTTTGCTTAGAGTGTGAAGTATCATTGTCTTGGAATTGCACAATAATATCCCGTGAGACGTCTGTTGATAATAACACTTCAGGCCTCGTTCTCTAATGACAAAAGGCGTCAGACTATGACAACTCTGGCCCCACGCTCGAACTACAAAATGTTTCTCCTTCAGCAGATACAACATCTCCGTCACAACAAGAGTTGGATTTTCTATTCGGTCCTCTGTACGATGAATTTTTCACTGCAGGTACTTCAAGTGTCAACAAGTCTTCTTTTCCCACCGACAATTCTAAACAACAAGACATACCACCTACAACGAATATTCAATCTTCAACAGAACCAACAACTCCAACAACAAATGTTAATGCTGAGGAGAACATAGATAATCAAGCAGAAGACACATAGTTCCAACAAGATAAATTTATCAATCCTTTATAGTACGAGAAGTTGCCGAGTCTTCCTCACACAATATTGATAATTCAAATATGCATACCTTCTATCAACCATACGATTCCGAATACCGATGGACCAAAGATCACTCGCTAGAACAGGTTCGTGGAAATCCATCCAAGCAAGTGCAAACAAGACGACAACTTACAACAAATCCTAAAATGTGTATGTTCGCGCTCACTGTGAGTACAGCTGAACCGAAAAACATTAAGGAGGTAATGGCTAATTCAGCATGGATAGAGGAAATGCAGGAAGAGCTTCATCAGTTTGACAGACTACAAGTCTGGGAACTCATCGACAAACCCTTTGGCAAGACTGTAATCAAGATAAAGTGGTTATGGAAAAACAAAAAGGATGAAGATCAGACTGTAATTCGCAATAAGGCACGACTTGTAGCTAAGGGATATGCACAGGAAGAGGGTATTGACTTTGAGGGATCATTTGCTCTAGTTTGTCTCTTGGAAGCCGTTCGGATTTTTGTCGCATATGCTGCACACAAGTCTTTTCCAATTTATCAGATGGACGTTAAAACGGAATTTCTTAATGGTCCACTAAAGGAGGAGGTTTATGTTGCACAACCAGATGGGTTCATTGATCCTGGTCATCCAGAAAAAGTTTATCGTCTAAGGAAAGCTCTATATGGATTGAAGCAAGCTCCGAGAGCCTGGTATGATGAACTCTCAAATTTCCTGATGTCCAAAGGCTTTACTAAATGTACCATTGACCCTACTTTATTTGCGATAAGATACGGGGAGGACATTCTACTTGTGAAAATTTACGTCGATGACATTATTTTCGGGTCTACAAACCCAAAATTTTCAAAAAGAATTGAAAAATTAATGCACAGTAGATTTGAGATGTCCTCAATGGGGGAAATGAAATTCTTTCTAAGACTTCAGATCCACCAATCCCCATAAGGTATCTTTACCAAAAGGCCAAGTACGCTTTAGAAATACTTAAAAAACATGCTATGGATAAATTGAAAGCGTTGGTACACCAATGGCTACTAAACCTAAACTGGATGCAGACTTGAGTGGAAAACTCGTAGACCAAACTAACTACCGTAGTAAAATGGGGTCACTCATATATCTGACATCTAGTAGACCAGACATAGTGCAAGCATTATGTTATTGTGCACGTTATCAATCAAGACCGACTAAAAAACACCTCAAAGAGGTTAAAAGGATCTTTCGATACTTAAGGGTTACCATTAACATGGGACTCTGGTATTCGAAGGATTTTGGCTTTGAACTAACAGCTTTTTCAGATGTCGACCATACCAGATGTCTTGATACTCGCAAAAGCACTTCTGGAGGAATACAATTCCTAGGTGATAAGTTAGTCAACTGGATGTTAAAGAAGTAGGACTGCACTGCAATGTCATCAGCAGAAGCTGAGTACGTGGCGTTATTTGCAAGTTGTGCTCAAGTAATGTGGATGAGGACACAACTTAAGGATTATGACTTCAACTACAACAAAATACCGTTGCATTGCGACTCTCAGTCAGCCATAGCAATCTTATGCAACCCCATGCAGCACTCTCGTACCAAGCACATCTATACTTGATATCATTTTATCAAGGAACAGGTTGAAAACGGTATAATTGAATTGTATTTTGTCAGAACTGAATACCAATTAGCTGATATGTTTACTAAAGCCTTACCCGAAGATAGGTTCCAGCAGAACTTGAGGTTTTGGCAAATGAATCTGCTTGATATTTCATCAAATGTCGACTTGTAAATATTTTTCAAAAAAGCAAAATACAAAAATATAAAACCTATAAAAACAAATACAAAAATATAAAATTTCAAAAAGGAAATACAAAATCAAAAAAACAAAAAATTTCCAAAAAGAATCTTCTAAACATGTCTCTTGGAATTGATAACATTTATGTGCCTAGAAATGTCGATTACCATTGACACGGGTGTGTAAATGAAGTTCGAGCAAGAGTTTCAAATGCTTTCAAAACATGTCATTTCTATTTTTCTCTATGACTTGTAATTGCTCTCAGATTGCAACTCGGACCCCAACGACAAAGGAGAGTGTACGTTTCAGTGCGCTTATCCTTAAAGTTAGAAGAGAAGTCTTCTAACATTTGGTTTTTCAAAAAGTTGAACACAATTTTTCAAGAATTTCTCAATGACAATTCATAATCTTTCAAAATTGTATGTTCAACACTCCATCCCTCATAAAGTTTTACACGACAATTCTTCTATAATTGGTGTCATTTTCATAAATGAGTCAATGTTTGAGGGGGAGTTTTTTGAAAAACAAAGTTTTAATGATTTTGAATACATCATCTCATGACAATTCTTATGTATTCAAAACATTATCAAAAAATCTCTTAATAACAACTCAGTAATAATAATGACTACTCAATAGATTGTATGTTATAAGATGATTAAGTGGTTGAGCACAATTTTTCAAGAATTCTTCAATGACAATTCATAATCTTTCAAAATTGTGTGCTCAACAATGCTAACCCTCAATTTTATATTTCTTCTACAACTTGGTATCATTTTTTTTGGTGTCAAACATATGTAAAATTGAGGGGGAGCAAGTTAATGTTCCATATAATTCATGCTGATAATATTTTTTCTCCCCACAGTATTTTCATGACAAATTTTAATAACAAGGTATTTCAAAAACTAAGTGAATTAGTATTTAAAATAAGGGGAGAAATGTAATTAAAATGTGATCTTGAAAATAATAAATGATCTAATCGACTCAAAGTGCTTGATACTCTTCGGAAAAAGGTTTTATGGTTACGATCTCATACCCTACAACATCTTATTTCACGACGATTCTAAAGTCATAAGGTGGTAAGGTTAGGAAATAGTCCTATGTTCCAACCAGAACTGGAGGGATCTACCTAAGGACACTCCATAGTTAGAAATAACAGTCCTTAGGTATGATTGGAGATGAATGAGTATAAGGGAATAATGCCTATTAAGATTGATCTAACACTGAAACAATCACAACAAGGTGTTAGTAATGACGTCTTGGTAAGCATTGAAGGGGTTGAAGAATGAAAAAGAAATGTATGGATAAAGGGTGAAAAGAAAGCAGCCCTCCACACAACTTAGGCAGAAACCGGGTCAATACATAATCTATCGGTTTTCACAAAGATGAATTATGATATTGAAGACGACATCATGGACCCAGTGATGCAGTGCACAACCTTTCCTAGCCATTCGAGTTTCTCTCAACAGAAACTTATCTTATTTGTCACGGAGATACACACGACTTCTATTAACTTTCTCACTCCGAGTTAGTTGATATTGAATAGGTGGCAATCTGCTCCAGCCTTCGAGTACTAAAACCAAAACGCACTAATCGAGTCTAGAGCCAAGAGATCAACAAATAAATATCATTAGGACACATTCTATTACAAACACTTGTTAAACCCCAATAAGTTCACAAGCTGTTAACAAGAGTCCTACGCATTATCCTTGTGATTTTGCCAGAACATCCGAGTGATACTTAAGGTATTCACAATGAAGATGGAAATCCTTCTTAAAGCCAACATCAAACAAGCTCTTGGTAGGTGACTTGCGCGATTCTATATGAATCAAACTTGTGTCAACTAGAAAGAAACGATGGTGCGATTCTATGTGAATCAAACTTGTTCTAGTAAATGAATTGACAACTTAATCAGAAAGATAGTAACTATCTGATTCACTCTTACCGTGTTGTCTGCTTTGAGACGTTCCGGTAATGAGAACTAGCAAAGCATGGTAAAACTAATACATCTGTGTTAGAAGATCCTACGCTTTAAGCTGGAAACCTTGTCATGGAGATTCTTTGAATCTACCTGATATCCGGACGAATGACAAATCCATATTCATCCACACGCTTTATTGCTAACTGTTTTATTTCAGGATTCATATAAAGATGGAGATGGAGATGCCTCATTCAAGCTGAAGTCGGATTCATTACCACATGCTCATGCTCAAACTACAAAGACATACTATAAGCATCAAGATTCAAGAATCAAGAAAGCTCAAGTATTAAAGACAAAGACTTCCGCAAACTCTGATAAACAAGATCTTCCTTTAAGATATCAAGTCTATCAAGGGAGATTATTAGAGAGCTTTCAAGAAGATGCAAAGTATGAGCATGTTGGTCATGACACAATATCGCAAGGTGGCAAAGACGATCAAGACTGAAGGAAAAATATTTAAAGATCTCGGACATAAAGACGAAGTCGAAAGACAATGAAAAAGGCTCAAGATCAAAGATCACAAAGCATGAAGGAACAAGCCTACAACAAGATAAAGACCAAGACAAAGACAAGAGCTTAATGAAAAAATCAATCTCATTGATCTCATGAAGGAGTGTCACAATGAACTCACTTCGGGGGAGATTGTTAGCCTAAAAAACATTGAGTCAAACCAGAAGTTCGTTCATTAGGAATATTAGGTCTCGATCATTTATATTAAATGTTGTAATAGGCTAGAACGGGAATCGGGCTTATTTAATCTAATATTGTACGCGTTATGGGCTAAAGCCCAAGTAATCCCGAGCCCGACCCATAGTAATCCCATAGGCATGAAAGCCTCATGGTGTAAGTATAAATACCCCTCTCCAAGTGTGGAGAGGGTGTTGGTCTCATTTGTATTTTGTGCAAGTAAATCAACCATCTCATTTTCTCTCTACTTTCTCTCTCTAACTTCTCTCTAAAATTTCTTATCATATTTCCTATCTTATTTTCTTGTGTTCATCATGAAGTGAAAGTGATTACAAGGTTCCTACAAATGGTATCAAAGCAGCAGGGGTGTATTGTATCATGTGTTTGTTGTTTATGTTTCGGTACTGTTCATTTACTATTCATACTTGGTTATTGTTCATACTCGGTACTATTCATACTCGGTATTGTTCATTTACTGTTTATAACAGTTCCTTTTTTGTGGATTAAGTGTTCTTCTTCTCCTAAGAATCAACCACGAAATTGATTTATTGCTGTTGTTATAACTTGTGTATCATACTGGTTCAAATCTGTTGCTTTTATGCTTAAAAGACAGAATGACTCGACCATAACAACATCAACAGCCAACATAAACTACACCAAATCCACAATCCATACCCTTAACCCATCGTCACATCACCACAAATCTAACAAATCCCCAAGACTATCCTACAAAATCCCTTCATCATAATTAAACATCAACAATTCCTCAAAATCATATCCCATCTACTCTACTTCATCAATAATGATTCAAAATAACAAATACATGATCTCAGATTTTTCATTCTTTCGTGTGGTTCAATAACATATATGACCTTTAAAGATCAAGAGACACGAATGAAAATCATCATCATTGATCTTTTTAAAGGTTGTGATAACCTCATTCAATCTTTGAAAGTATAGAATGATTGATAACAATTATGTTATAATCGATTCTTTGTTTCATTTAAACACATGAACAAACAAAATAAAACCTACCCGAGACCCATTTTAGATCTTGATGACTTGAAAGGTGCTTATGCTTCGATTAAAGATGTACAAGACAATAGAGGGTTTGTTTTTCTATTTGAATGTTGTGTATGATTTGATAAGAGATGGATGATGGGAGTTCTTTTAATGTCTGCGTATGAATAAAGAGATGGGGCGGTTAGAGAAAATTGATTGAGGTGATACAGTTTTGGAGAGAGAGAAGTGGAACTTTGGATGAGTTTTGTTATGAGATTAGGGTTAATCTAATTTGAGTGATATTAGGTTTTTAATAACTGTTGTATATCACACTTTCTTTGATCAGGTTTTATAAAATTGAATGGGCCGTGACTTATTTTTAACACAACTAGGCCGAATTTCTTCTTTATGTGGTGGGCTAGTGGTTTTAGCAGGCCAAGGTTTGTGATAGGCTCGAGTGGTATGAACCGCGTATGATTATTTTGGTTGGTCTGGATACAACAAAATGTTAAATATTTGGGCCGTGATGTCTTCTAATTAGTAATTGGGTTGGTTCAATATAGGTGGACTGACGAGATAATATTGATTTTGGGTAGTTAAGTTATATGATGGTGTTGGAATAATGTTATGGATTGAGCCGAGTATAAAATGCTATCACGACAAGTTTAATTAGACAAATGTGGATTCGTTAACGACAATTCAAAATACCATTTGTTCTAGTTTAACGACATTCTTGAACAACAACACACCAAACACGATACATAACACTAAAACGATCCGAATAAGATTCACTAAAACAACAAACGGCTAAAGATTCGGACTACGATGACAAGTGATCACGGAGTTGATTTGGTATCCCTTATTTAAGATTGAATTTGAGTTTCACGAAGGCGTCTACTTATTTCATCATCGAGACTTCCTTCTATTTTCTACCCCTTTTCTTTAAACCCAATCTATCGATTGATGACTTGCTTAAACGTATACAACAGATGACTAAGACTTGGATTATCTAGTTATTTCTCGATGTAAGGAGTTACATTGTAGTGCTCACGGGTTATAACTATCACTTAAAGAGTTACATTGTAGTACTCAGTGTCACACGCAGAAGTAGATGTGGATAATGTCAAGAAGTGATGTACCTCTTATACTTTTAATGGCGGGTATAGAGTACTTATAGATTTAATCTTGCACCGTTGTTCAATCAAAAATAGTGCAAGATTAAGTAACAAATTTAGGGGATTTCACTTCATTTTCAAGTTTGGTATATCAGGTTTACTTCACCAAGTGGTCACAACAATAGCCGACAAAATACGAGGTTGGTAAGTTAGCCAGAGAGTTTAAAGGTTGAGATGTAATCAGTAATTCTTATGGGATATTATTGTCCCATTCCAAGACAATGGTACTTCACAGTCTAAGCAAAATTCTCAAAGTTCTTCAACGACATTCATATACAAGACCTTGATTATACCAAGTTTTCTTGATTCTTGATTCTTGTTCTTCTCCTTCTCGGGTTCTGAGACAAGACGGGCAATGCCTTTGTTTGGATTTCAAGAATTTGTTGCTTAAGACAAGAACTTCTCGAGTATCGTTTTTGGTTACACAAACAATGATGCTTCTGAGAAGTTCGCAACATCATTTGGGGGAAAATGTGTACATCCAGGACTTAGTTGACTTTGATGTTACTATGTCAACTTCCAAGGGGAAGTAGTGTATACTACTTTACTAAGTATGGTTTATGAAGTATTCTGCATTCGTAGATAAATTGGTTGTTGATTTCTAGCATGTACCCCCGGATCGAATATGCACCAAGTCCTAATGTCAAGATGCAGGTGGTCATTGGTGTGGCATTTCATAGGGTTTTGCACCAAACATTAAACATTTTTTTTGTCTTTTTATCTTTTTATTGACTTCTTCAAATTTCTTGTTGTGCATCGGCGTCAATGACAGTAGAAGATTGTTCAAGCTACATCAAAGTTTCAGAATCTGCTCAAGATAGGGTGTTGGGTTGGGGGGAAAGCTGATGTGTTTGTGATTCAGAAACTTTGCCATATAAAGGAGTATGAAGAAAGCTTTTCAAGACATGCTGCATGAATTGGGGAGAAGTTAATCCAACTCATGCATACTACAATGGTTCCAGAATAAGTAAAAACAATAAAGATCCAAGCTGGAGTACAAGTTTCAAGACAAGGAGAATTCAGAAGACATCTTCAGCTTTAGAAGTGCTTTAGAAGACTTTATTTTATTGTAATTGTACTTGATAGGAACATTATAAGTAATTTCGTATGTGTCCATATATTGGGGGAAGATTGTTAGCCTTAAAATATGGTGACATATCTGAAATTACATTAGTTCATTTATCGCGTGACACATAGGGACTAATAATGACTAGTTACGATAGTTATGTGTCACTAGGACTATAAATACCCCCTCCATACTTCTATGAAGGGGTGAGGATTCATTTTGTAAAGTGTGTGTTCTTAACTTTCTCTCTATAGACATACACATCTTCTCTCTACACTTTTTTCTCTCATCAATAATATGGCTAAACATTTATTTTATCCTCTCCGACCTCCGGATCATGTTCTTTTGTTAGTGATTTCTTATTACTTACAGTTTTAGTTTTGAAAAATTTATTAGATGTATCATGAATTGTTTCCAAAAGCTTATTTGACCCTTGTGTATCAACATTTATTACATTAGGTAATGGTATGACAGACATATCCCCCGAAGGTTGCTCAGTATCGATTTTATCATTATCATTGTCCGTATCCGATTTTAGATCATTGGGATAAATCACGTTAAAAGAAAATAAATCATAAAAGTATAAAACATTTTGTTCCTTTTCATCACATTCGGACAATGATGTTTCATTATTAAATTCATCGATATGTTGAGGACTTACAATATGTTCAGTTAAGAAATCTGATTTAGACGTTAGAGCATCGTTGTAAACAATGGCTGGAAATTCATTCTCAAAATCTTTAAATCATTAGAATAATTGACCTCAGGCTCGGGTGATGGAAATGAAGGTATATTGACTTTATCATTTTCCGAATCCGTTTTCAAATTGTTGACATAAATTATTTTATAAGAAAATGAATTTTCGTCATAAATTACCGTGTAATCTTTGTCGTCGGATTCGTCAAACGATATTCTAAAGTCAATTTCATTGTCGTTAAGAGGACTTACCGTGGGTTCCCAAGAGAGCGCTTCTCTAGATGTATCATCAAGGACTATAGCTGGGAATTCAGACTATGGCTGGGAACTCGGTTTCAACAGATCTGAGGTTGAGAACGTCTTTATCATACCAGATCTTACCATACTTAGCAGTTTCCCAGTTAAACACTTTCTCATGTTTTTGAGCTTTTTCTTCCTCGATCCTGATGTATTATTTCATAGTAATGTTCGGGTCGTCCATCCTGTAATAAATTTGCTAGGAAAGAAAACGGTCAAATAGACAAATACGCCGTATTCAGTAAACTGGATACGTCGTATGAAGGTTTAGAGTTGAATATGCTATATTGGTTTTGAAAAAATTTATACGCCGTATCCTATAAATTGAATATGCCACATTCAGTATTCGACTCAGAATATTACAGATGACTTAAATAATGCAGAAATTTAAACAAACAATTAAACACGCAATGCAATTAAATACAAACATAATTAAATAATTAGGTTACACTAAACTAAATTAATTAATTGTTAGAAATACTAATAAGAATAAGGTTTAATTAACTTACTCCCCGGCAACGGCGCCAAAAACCTAATGTGCTGTCGTGTGAGGTCAATTATTTGATTATCAAGTTTTACATTTATATTTAGCCGAGAAACCTAAAACAACACTTTAACAAGCAGTGTACCCGGTCAAGATGGAGTTCGCGGTAAGTAGGGTGTCGAACACTAAGAGTGGAACATTAATCCTATATTCTATTAGTATTTTAATTAGTCTATTTACTGGTCAAACCTATGCTATGTACGTTGTCTAATGATATGGGGGTTTTCAGCCTGAGAGACTGGCACAGGTTTGGTGGAAACAAATGATCCAATTCAAGTACACAATAAACAACAAAAAGAAGAAAAATTAGAAGATAGAAAAGCGATACAAGCCAAATGATAGAAACTGTTATTAGCCATATTAAACCAGTTCAATGGTTGGCTTTGTTTTGTTTAGTGCAATGATTTACTTATCACCGAAGCGGCAATATCATTCTTAAGACTTAGGCAGGACATCATCCTAAGACCTAGACACGATTAATCCTATCACAATTAACGCATCCGCATAAAGCATTCAATTTAAGTTTAATTAAAGCTATCGAAGGGAATCAAAGCAGATGTGACTGTAAAAACCCTTTGCCCAAACGGGACATTACCCACTTATTGTTTGAAGGTGTTTTATATATTGGTAGTCCACTATTCCAATCTTTATCAGTTAATTAAGGGCATGATTGCTGAAACATAAACGGGTCACCTACCAGTCCAACTAAGCTCATAATCAAAAGACAAAGATAGAACGTTATTTGTGATCATATTGGTCCAGATATATGAAACACGATATGGAGAGCTATCCCGGTATCTAGATTACTTGGTCCGTAACACTAGACCCAGTTGAATGATAGGTCGCATATTCAAACACATAAACAAGTATGAGGTGATAAACATAATTAAACAATCAACGATAAATTAAGAAATCGATTTTTAAAACAAACCAAACATTGAACTTTCATTAAGATGGCTAATACCCGAGGGTATTAGCCCACAACCATTGTAATTATACAAGCATAATCAAACAATTGAAATCGAACGATTAAGAGAGTAAGAATTACATGATGTCTTCTATTGATTCGTGATCAATGCTTGACCTTTATGGCTGATATTCTCTTCTAAAATTCGTCTCTGATGAGTATGGTATAAAGAATATGATATTGCACACTTAAAACTCATTTTTGAGTCTTCTATTTATAGTTGCTGAAAAATACTCGATACGCCGTATCCAGATAGGTCGATACGGCTTATTGGGCTGGATTCCTTAGAGTGCACGCTACGTTCGTAATACATCTTTGATATCATTCCTAATTTACTTGATTTACTGTATCTTCGAATAGTTATCTTCATGGATACAGCGTGTGTAGATAGCATGGATACGCTGTATTGGGAATTGGTCAAACGCCTTTTCTTGTGAAGTCTTGGCTCAGATACGCCGTATCTCTTTAGTTGGATACGGCGTGTTGGAGAATTTTTAGAAATCTTCAAATATCTTGGTTTTAGCTCCAATTTATGCGCCTTTTAGCTTATCTTCACAAAACACTCCTGAATTACTGCATTTATCAACTTTAAAGCAATTAAGTACCAAATAATGCAATAATTATATAAAAGTGGGCAAAATAGATGGGATAAATGATATAATAAAGTGACATTATTTGTCATCATTTCATTAAATAAAACATTTCTTGTAATGATGGTTTTGTGTGTTTGTTTGTCATAGAGGATGTATCCTTTTTGATTGTAAAGGTATCTAATGAGAACTGTGGGAGTGGATTTGGTGTCAAATTTATCTGTTGTTCTGTGGTATGCATAAGCTAGACAACCTATGGTTTTAAGGTGTTCTAAGGTTGGTGGTTTGTTGTAAAGAAGTTCATAAGGGGACTTGTGATTGATGACTCTAGAAGGTATTCTATTTATGATGTGTGGCTGCTAAGATACTGTAGCCCCAAAAATGGATAGGAAAATGTGCTTGAAATTAAATTGACCTTGCCATTTCAAGTAGGTGCCTATGTTTTCTTTCTACCCTGGCATTTTGTTGTGGGGTGTATGGACAAGAGGTTTGATGAATGATGCCATGTGTTTGGGTAAATTTGAGAAAAGATGAGTTAATGAATTCTGTCTCATTGTCACTTCTTATTTTTTGA
>BQNB010165491.1:0-10680 GCA_026074375.1 Tanacetum coccineum | reverse complement strand
CAACTATAATATTAGCATTTCTTGAAATTTCTATAATATAATATCTTAAAGCTTGTTTAGCTCGATTACCTCGTTCAACTCGTTTAGCTCGTTCGACTCGAATAACTAAACGAGCTTTCGAACGAGCCGAGCTAAATATTAGATTTATAAACTCGACTCGTAAAACTTATCGAGCACCGTTTCTTGTTCGAGCTCGAATCGAGCTCGATAACTTTCAAGCTCGACTCAAGATAAACGAGCTTGAACTCGAGTAGCTCGTTAAAAGCTCGACTCGTTAACACCCCTACCCTGAGTAACCAATCTAGCTTTGTTCCTGACAACCACTCCTCTTTCATCCTTCTTATTTCGGTACACCCACTTTGTACTGATAGCCTTTTTCCCATAAGGCAAATCTACTAGGATCCAAACATTTTGAATCTCAAACTGCAACAATTCTTCTTTGCTTTTGAACATAACTAACAAAAGCATGAGCTTCAGAACTTTTATTTACTTTGCTTCTTGTTTGTACTGCTGATGTTGGATCTCCTAGAATAAGTGCTTCAGTAGTATCTTGATGAATATCCTCAAGTGGAGGTATTTCAGAGTCATCTTCTTGGGAATTGGTTGTGTCAGAAAGAGATAGTCACTCATTAGGACTAGCAGTACTAACTGGTATGCTAACAGTATTAACAAGGTTAGTACCCGTAGCTTTAGCTGTTGTGCTAATGGTACTAAAAATGTTAGTACTGCTAGACTTAGCAGCTCCTACCTGAGTAACCAAGTTCTCAGTTTCTTGTTCAAGATTCTTCCTGAGAGCTTTAGCTTCCTCATTAGCTTCCTTTTCTTGCCTTTGAAGTCTTGCAAGATCATCAAGAAAGACTTGTTCTTCCTCTCTTGGACCTCCTCTTTTATTATCTGATTTTGAAGCAGATGTGTTTGTTGAAGAATAGGAATGCCATATTGGCAGTTCAAAGCAGTCTTAAGCAGATTCATCTTCTTTTTCAGAATCTCCTGCATCAATTTTGTCTTTTGTGCCTGTATTTTGGTTAGATTCTTATTGACCTGCATGAAGGTTAGCTTGATTCTCTGATCTAACAGAATGATAGTTCATAGATCATTCAAATAACAAGTTCAAAAAGCCAATTTGGTCCTTTCCCTGCAACATTGGGTTTTGTTTCTAAGAAGTTATGCAAGGTTTTCTTCAACCTCTTTTGGATCTAAATTGTATCCTCTAAAAGCCTTGCTTTTGTAGAGATACCCAACCAAAAAACTCTCATCAGAGTTTTTTTCCAACAAACATGCCCAAGTGGCTATGGTGGTTCAAGTATGTCACATGGCCACCCAAAAGGTCTTATATAACTTATAATTGGTGTTTTACCAGTTAAAAGTTCATAAGGTGTCTTATTATGAGGCTTGGTCACTAATACCCTGTTTAGAACATAACAAGCAGTACTAACTGCTTCAGCCCAAAAAGTGTTAGGTAAAAATGAATCTGCAAGCATGGTCCTTGCAGCTCAAGAGTTTAGGGGGTAAAGAGGGGTTAGGGGGGGGGTTGGGGTGGTGTTAGTTGGGGGGGAGATTTTCCATAACATTTCACACCTCAGGGGGGGGGGGGCCACAAAAAGATTGATTGTGGGGGGGGTGTGAGTGGCGAACATTCCTATGCAGACAACCCAAAAAGCACCCAAAATTCGAGATCGCCACGAGAGTATAATTCCATTATACCACCCCTATAATTAGAAACTTAACCTGGGGGGAAAAACCCGCACAAACAAAAGAGGATTCTAAAAACCAAATGATACAATACAACACTAATAGACAAAATAGAGTCCTTAAGGATTGCACTAGTTTCATCCTTAGTTCTTAAGAAAAATGTCCAACTAAACCTGCTAAAATCATCAGTGATAACCAAACAATAGGTCTTATGGTTTATACTCCTGCAGATGTAGGTCCAAACAAGTCCATATGAAGAAGTTTTAGGGTGTGGACTAATAGAGCTAACACTTTAGCCTTACAATAAACTTTGGGTGTTGCTTTCCTTTCTGACAAGCAACACAAGTGTGGGTCATTAGAAAAAGCTTTTTGTAGTAAACCTCTGACAAGGTTTCCCTTTACAAGTCTGTTTAGGTTTTTGAAATTAACATGACCCAACCTCCTATGCCATTTTATAAATTCATCCAGTTTGTAGCCTATGCAAATTAAACAAGCCGAAACACTCGTAAAGGAACAATGTTTTCTAAATTGAAACGTACTAATGTTTTGAGTCTGGGGACCTTTAAGTAATATTGATTTTTCATACAGTAACGTTAAAATCAGGAGACAAAACAAGACATTCAGAGTCAGTAAACAGAACCTTGTCTTTTGTCACACATTTGTGAACACAGAAAAGAGATTGAAATGCTAAAGTTCTTTCATGAAGCTTACATCCTCAAAATCTAACTTACCAGTTTTTATTTTCCCTTTACCAGTAATATAGCCTTTACTACCTCCAAAGGCAACAGGCCCACCATTAAAGTCTTGAAAGTCAGCAAGGTAAGCCTTGTTTCCCTGTCATGTGCCTAGGGAGGGAGGGGGGGGAAGAACATCCACTAATCATAATTCCTTTTTATTCTTTAAGTTTTTATGAGGATTATCCTCACATTTAAAAGAAAGAGATTAGACTCTCTTAGGGACCCAAGCCTGTTTGGGCTTGAGTCTGCCTAGTGGATCTTTGAAAGTTGAATAATTTCTAAGACTATCCACCATTGCATTTGGAGAGGATATTTTTGGTTGTATCCTGGTGTTCTCCATTTACAACTTGCTGAGGACTTGACAGCAGTGACCCATTTTTCCCCAACAGTACTAACTTCTTTTACCTTAACAGTATTACCTTTTTGGTTTGAAAATTTTGTTTTTAGTACTGTTGTTCTCTTGAAAGGTTTTGATGATGGTGAATTAGTTTTGTGAAAAACATTTGCTGGTCTTACACCATTCATCATGGGCTTAACAGTATTAACTTTTAGAGCAGTACTAGTTAGTACTGTCTGTCTGTTAATATTTTGTCTAGCAGTACTAAAATTGTTAGTACTGCTAGCTTTAGCAGTATTAATTGGGTTAATTCCAGTTCTTGTTTGTAATGTTAAAGGAACAAATTGATTTTGTTTGTTTACCCTTTGAACATTGTTCCAAGTTGGTTTCCTCTCCCCTGTACCTTTACCCTTAGACATATTTTGTTTGTTTAGTTCAACTTGTTTAGCCAATTTTACATGATAATCACAGTCTCTTATTAAATGACTAAAACTACCACAGACAAAACATGCTCTTTCAGTAAACCTCTGACCTAACTCTTTGTTGTTAACCTTAGATTTTTGACTATATGTTGAATTATTCTTAACATTTTCCCTAGGAGTTTTTACTTGCTTGATAGCAAAACTAGGTGTATCAAGATCTTCTATTTTTACAGACACATACTCATTATCACTATCTGATTCATACTCCTCAATGATAGGAGCATCAGACCAAACCTTAGGTTTAACTTCTATTTTTGATTCATTGACAACTGGTTCACACACTAATTCAGAAGTTTCTATACTAATGTTAGAGACACAGGTATCAAGTTCAGTTGTTTGGGATTCAGATTCACTTGGTTGAGTCTTTTCTGGACCATATGTATATTGTGAGTCATCTATTTCAATGTCAGGTCCAGAGGGCATGTAATTTCCTGTCATGGGTGGAGGTACTGCCTGCATTTCACTTGTTTTAGCAAGCCTTTTATACAAAGGTAGATTTTCAAAATCACTGTCTTTGCATTTAAAGACACTTTGTGACATTTCATTTTCATAACTCAAATTTCCACTATATCTGTAATCACCATACCCTAGCCCAAATTTATCAGAGGCAGTCATTTGATAATTTATGATTTTACCAAGATTTTTTAAAGAATGATTCCATTTATCTACTATTATTGCTCCAATCATCTTCTCTCCTTTGGAGCTTTAGCCAACAAAGCTTATGGTATTTATAACATCTGTTTTATCATCTAAATCTATTTTCAATTAATCTGATTTTTGTTCATGGACAAAATTGACCTTGTAGATGGGCAACTAACTGTGCTTTAACTTTCTTAAAGACCTTTAGTATAAGACCTTATCTCTAACTAGCATGCACTAAGAGAGCATCTCTCAAGCACATCGTATTCTTGTTAAGATTAAGCAGTAAACTCTTTAACACTCATTTCGAACAGGAAGTACCTGTGTGTTGATCCTGAGTTTAGTTGCTAAGCCATTAAAGCAAATCTTGCATCATCTTTGAAATGAGCTGTCAGTCAATACTTTCTCAACAACTTACACCGATGCTTAGGACTCATCTTTCTTCCAGTTCCGCTCACATCTCTATATCTATATTCCATCCACCCCACCTCGTTAACTTCATTAATCTACACTCTCTCAAAATGCCCTGGTTTTGTGGCAGTTGTAGCATTCCAATGTTTTTATCAAAACCAACAGGTTCATTTTTGCATCAAACGTAGCTTTCTACCATTCTACTGTAGAACCATCTTGATTCTTATGGAGATTATTGCCACTGTGCCAGTTTAAGTCCATTTCTTCAAGGTCATATACATCAACCTGTCAAATCCCTCATGATCCAATTAAGGACAACTTGAATAACTTACAAGCAAGGATTATGATGATGTTGATGTTGATGATGATGTTTGTACTCCTTGATTATGGCCAGAAGAATTGGAAAACACCCAGTAAGCGTAAACTAACAACTTTAGTCAACCCTAGCATGGTGTTTCAGAAACAAAATGGCTACATTTGCCAGTTGGAGACGATGGCAGTAAGCCTTTTTACATTCATTTTTAAAGCACTCGTTAGATTCTGTACAGCGTCATCAAAACTGAAGACTGTTCATGTCCTGATTTGTTCCTCAAAATTAAGGAATACTTGTAACCCAAGCCAGAAGGATAGAGATCTTAAAAAATTTTTTGATTTGCATCTCAGTAATACCACCTGCCTCTACTGAATCTCTAGTTGACTGAGAAGACTCCTGGAATCTCTCATAGCCTTATGATCCCATCTGTGTTGTATACAGTAATCCTTCAAGCTGTGCTTCAAGATGTACTTCTGCATCTTTTTGGATTCATCATTTCCACCAAAATCTTGATTTGAAGCATTCACATTTCTATTTGCATCAGTCATTCTTATGGAATTTATGCTGAATGATCTTCAGTTATGGCCATGATAGTCAGTTCCCCCACCCCCCCCCCCCTGAAGCTTTTTCTTTTCTCTTTCTCTAGGCCATATCTCTTTCTGCTGTTTTAGGAGGCAAAATTTTAATTTGTCCTGATGTATCAGTTGTGACTGACACAGGACCATTCCCAATTTTGGATAACCTCCCACATCTAGGATAGCCTTATGAGCCAGATAGTTCCATCTTCATAAGCCCATATATCAAATTCTCCTTTTGAGAATAGCAGTTTGATGGTTGAGACAGTATATGCGATTTGTTGTGTTGGTGTTTTGTTAGAGTTTGTTGTGAAGGTGGTGGTGGTGGATTTCTCATCTTGTGTTCCAGACCATGTTAGATTTGGTTGGTTGGTAGAAGAATCACTGTTTTGACTGTCTTCTTATTCAAGTTTCTCACAAAGCACTGTACCGAAATTGTGGTTTCCTATAAAACGAATGGATCTGGTGCAGCCTATAAGATGATAGCCGAAGATGTATAAATCGCAAATGCCTAAGTAGAAACAATGACTATGAATACTATGTGTTAATGCGGAATCTTAACACAGATATTAAGAAGAACAATGATCAACTGAATAACAACTTTGTTAAAGTGTTCTTGAGGATTACAAATTGCTAACTATGATATTGTATATGATTTGTAATCTTCTGAGTTCAACTTACGTCTAACTATGCCTATAGTTCCTTTTATATACCAAGGAAACCCTAATAGGCTTTACATTTCTTTTTATAAAATATCTCATAAATATCTTTTAAATATCTTCTCAACGGTACTAACTAACTTTCTACTAACGGTACTAACTAACTAACAGTACTAACACTTTGTACTGTCGGTACTAAGTATAACTGTCGGTACTAACTATTTGTAATGTCGGTACTAAGTTTAAGAAAACATTAATCCTAACAGTTTATATCACGAGATCCAGTTGAATGACAGGTCACATACAAAAGCACGTAAACAAGTATAAATTAATAAACATAAACAACGATCAACGATAAATTAAGCAGTCGATAAAAACAAACTAAACATTTAAATCTTCATAAACATGGCTAATACCCAAAGGTATTTGGCCAAAGCCATTGTAATTCATACAAGAATTATCAATCAACCAAGGTAAACTAACCAAGTTAAACGAATGGTACCAAAAATCAAACGATTATAAGAGTATAGGGATTACAAGGTGTTTCCTATGGAATTAATAGCTCTGCTTGACCTTTTCTGCTATTCTTATCTTTTGAAAATTGAATTTTCTGGTTAGTGTATCGAAAATAAAGATTTAAGCACACCTAAAAACACTTTTATAGTTTTCCTATATTATATTGTTTTGGGAATTTTGTCGAAACGCCGTATTTGGTTGAATCATTACGCTATAGAGGGTTTCTTAAGTAGGGGACCACGATCAAATATCTTTCATAAATATAATTACATATAAAGATAACTGTACGTATTAGATCTCCTGGATACGGCGTATAGGTCTTCGTGGTTTCTTGTGAAGTGCAGGCATATATACGCTGTATCTTCCTTGATGGATACGTCGTATAGATTGTCAGAAGAGTATTCTTCATATTTCTTTGTTTAAGCTCAATAATGTGTGCCTTTTAGCTAATCTTGACAAAGTACACCATAATTACTGCAAATCTCAAATATAAATGATTAAGTATTAATTCTTGCAATAATTATATAAAATGGGTAAGAATCGCGAGTTAAATATTTGATGTCCATCATTCGTCAAATGATAGGCCATTCCATCCAAAATTACCATATGATTTCTTCCACGTTCTCTCAAAGAAGCTTACACTGGGCCGACTGATCGATGGTTCACCTTGTAGCGGGATTGACATGGTCATAAAAATTTAGAGTTGGAGCCAAAGATCGATGCCATGATGAGGGACTTTTTGGAGTAAGTCCTTAAAACGAGTCCATGCTTTAGAAAGAGACTCTCCTTGATGTTGTTGGAACATCAGGATGTCATTTTGGAGTTTTGCAGTCCTTCCCGGTGGAAAGAATTGAGCAAGGAAACGAGTAGTAAGATCCTCCCATGTGGAGATGGATCCTGCTGGAAGACGTTCAAGCCAATTGCTAGCTT
The DNA here is from genome assembly GCA_026074375.1 of Tanacetum coccineum. Lineage (NCBI taxonomy): Eukaryota > Viridiplantae > Streptophyta > Magnoliopsida > Asterales > Asteraceae > Tanacetum > Tanacetum coccineum. The sequence continues at coordinate 3,389 of BQNB010165491.1, read as the reverse complement.
GATCGCGAAGGGAAAATTGAAATAAACGCAGGCGCGTTCTTTCCCTATTTGCAACATCAAGGTCAAGTGAGTCCACTAGTTTTAAAAAATCCTTAAGATGTTGGTTTGGATCCTCGGACCGAAGTCCGTGGAATGAGCATCCATTTTGCACCAACCGGATGGTGTCGGATCGAAGAGGCACCACATTGTTCCCTTCGGGGAGCTCAATGGTGTTCCTGTAGCCCTCGTGGCTAGGTTTGGAGTAATCTCCAAGAGTACGGATAGGATTTTCGTCTCCCATGGAGGTCAACGAAAAGATTTACGAAACAAATAACACAAAGAAAAGATAGACTACGAGAAAGCTAAAATACTGAAAATAAAATTCTCACTTGATAGGAATCAAGCGAGTAGACCTAAGTTAAACAATGGTCAAAACCTAACCATTCCCCACGCAGCGGCGCCAAAAACTTGATGCGGTCGTCGTAGTTCAACAATAAGTTTTACAACTCCTTAGGCAGAGTACCTAACTGTTATAGTGTAGTAAGGTAAGACTCGGGGGTTGTTATCGTTCTCTGGGGGAATAGGTTAGGAAGGCTCGAATAGAATCTAACAGGAGTCTACGGGGTTGAGAGAAGATTCTTTTTATATTTTTATGTTTTTATAAAAGCAGGTAAATATCATGGTTTGAGAGGTTGGTTTGGTTTCACTAATTAAACTAATAATAATAAAATAAATCTAAACTACTTTGGTGATATCTATATGATAAAAGAATGTATTTACTTAATCATGCACTACCCCTTAGCATGTTTCTCCTAGATCTGCTGCTTTGTTACACTTGTGATAATTTTTGTAAGTATTTCCTAAGTCATGAACGAATTACACGCCGCTGTCTATGTAATATTTTGTTAAGGCAACACATAAGTAAGGTAGTATGAAGACAATTAAAAGGCCCCTAAGAGTACATTACATGCAACTGAAATATCTTAAGAGGGATCAACCATATTAGGGGTAAGGTAGTATGAAGACTGTTACCGATGGTATCCTTTCTACACACTCGCGTTTCCCTAGACGTGTATGCCAATTTAATATCTTATGGCTAGTTTTCTAAAGCCTAACGCGCACATCCATCACAAGAAGCAACATTAAAAGTGTCGCACCCCACTAAGGCGGAAACGCGAGGTGTAACATATAAATAAACATCACATAAGATGATAGACAAAACACCATACATGAATTGAGATAAAAGAAAGTTATCCGAATTACAACAATTCAAGTACAAGTTTAAAAGTACAAAGACAACATAGTTATTTTTCTTCTAAACATGGATCACCCAAAAGACAATAACTTGGAAGAATGTAGATATCTTGAACAGGTTCAAATGCAATCACACTAAGTTTCCACTTTAGGAACGTCACCTGAAAAGCATGATAAAAACGGTCAACTATCGAAATAGTTGGTGAGCTCACAGGATTATGTACACAAAATATAGTTTTATAAAAGAGTAGATGTCTCAATAATAGTTTCCAACTCATGAGCGAGTTACCAAAACAAGTCAAGAATCCAAAAAGGATTCTAGTTTTCAAATACAGTCCCCGTTACCTAGAGTAACGTGACACAATCAATTCATCAAGTATAAGTATGTATGTATGCTATAGTGTTTATGCGAGGCACTACTTAAACGCATTCAGCCTTCCAGTTCCAATTCACAACACAATATGGGTAGGTGTTACCCCCGATCTAAATCATGATACCATATGTCCTAGTACTATGCACCCCGTTTATGGTGGGAGTAAGGAAAGGAAAATCTTCTAATAGCGTTATCCATAAGTACTAACGTCTCAATCTAATAAGTGGGATATAGTTGAGCTAAAACTAGTGGCGGGTTCCAAGCATACAACAACAAACATATCAAGTTCAAATTCGACACGTTATCAAAGTTCCATAAGTTTAATTGAGTTCAATAGGTTCAAGTATGCTCAAAAGTTAAACAAAATATGTAAGAGCATAGTAGTTAAATAGAAAACATCATGCTTTTCACCCCAAAATCATAAACACGGTAAAAGAGGGGCTGTGAGAAACTCACCTTAAAAGTTAGAACGACAATAGGACTTGTCGGCAAACTACACTAAGTTGGCAACCCAAACGAATACGCTACCTTCTACTCGCAACCTAAGGCAAGTAAATATACCTAATTAGATCATATACGATATGATCGGACAATATTAAGGTTCATTTGTTAAGTCTTGTGTTTACATTTGTTTTCAAAAGATACATTTATCACAAAGCGAATTTCTTCTAATTTACCCCAAATTTCCCGTCACTTTAAGTATTTATTTGACCAAGCTAACCAAAACTTCTAGTCAAGCTACTGCTTGAGGTAAATAAAATCCCATGTTTTAGGTGTGTCCATGAAGTTTCCTAAAATTTATTAAGGACTTATACTTGACCATTTATACCCGACTCCAAAAACGGCCAAATCTGGACATACCAAAGTATTTTAATGATCAGAGGGTCTAAATCAAGGCTATATGAGTTGGGCCAATGGGAGACTCTAAATAACCCATACAAGTGTCTTCCATATCAGTTTCAATGATAGATTCATCGTGATTTATGATTTATGATCATTTTAGTATAAGGGTTGAAAAGAGATTTTCGGGCAGTTTTGACACCTTTCACCATTTTACAACTTTGACTAACCAAACGACCTCATAATTTTAAAAGGCTTATATTTCTGGAAACTAGACTCAAAGCACTTGATTTTAGGCTCTTGAATCATGTCAAAATGTTTATTTATCATCAACTTATGCTCCAATCAATATGACCCAAAAATAAAATAGGGGCTGTTTGAAAAATAGCTTTGACTTAATCAAGTCAAACCAATAACCCAACATGCAACAACAACCCAATCAACTCCTACAGTCATATTAGACAAGTCTTAACATCAATATCATCCAAAAACCTCAGTGGGTTCATGGATCTAAAGCTCTTTTACACACAAACTTACAAGATGTGCCAATACTTTTGAAAATCAAAGACTTTATGTTACTTGCCTTGCATAGATCTTGTAGCAAAAAGAAAAATGCATAACCCAACGTTTTTGTACATCATTATTACTAATTTAATAGTTTTATATCATGAAAATAATTTACCCATAAAGGTTTTTACAAAAGCAAGCTTAAATATGCAAGAAAAGTTAAGAAAATCTCATTTTTGAAGAGTTTTAGTACAAGAGACATACAAGTCATCTTGCACCATGATTTTTACCTTTGTTCTTGCTTCTAAAAGTTGAAGATGATGATGTTATGGTGGTGAGTGGATGTTGAAAACAGGTATAAGGACCAAGGAGGAGGAAAAGTTTTTGTTAGATCTAAAATAAAACAACTAGTGGTTTTTAGATTATATAGGGAACA